>CM041780.1:170047670-170104316 GCA_023374045.1 Limonium bicolor | reverse complement strand
AGGTTAGGAGTTTCCTTGGGTTGGCTGGCTACTATAGACGCTTTGTGAAGGACTTCTCCAGGCTAGCCAAACCCTTGACCTCTCTGATGAAGAAGGACAACCCTTTTGTATGGACAGAGGCTTGTGAGGTCTCCTTCCAGGCGCTGAAAGACGCCTTGACCACAGCTCCAGTATTGATTATCCCAGAGGGGTATGAGGTATATTGCGATGCTTCAGGCTGAGGAATTGGTGGAGTACTAATGCAGCATGGCCGAGTAATAGCGTATGCTTCGAGACAGCTGAAGAAGCACGAGGAAAACTACCCCACCCACGACCTTGAGCTCCTCGCCATAGTCTTCACCTTGAAGATATGGCGACATTACTTGTATGGAGCCACAGTCCGGATTATGACAGACCATAAGAGTCTGAAGTATATCTGGAACCAGAAGCAGCTGAATTTGAGACAGCGACGATGAGTTGAGCTACTAGCCGATTATGACATCAACCTCCAGTACACAGAAGGGAAAGGAAATGTTGTGGCAGATGCTCTGAGCAGAAGAGCTTATTCACTTCTTGCTTTGATAGAGACGACCACGATAGCAGAGGAGGTGTATGCAGCCCAGGACAGTGACGTTTATCTACAGGGCATCAGACAGAAGTTAGCAGACGGGTTGACAGACGGTTTGAAGTATGACTACGAGCTGGACAGCGAGGGACACCTTCGAGTTAGAGGCAGACTCTGCGTTCCTCAGGATGCAACAGAACTTCAGACCAAGATTCTTTTAGAGGCTCATTCCTCGACGTTATCAGTACACCCTGGAGCCACCAAGATGTACAAGGACTTAAAGCAATTATTCTTGTGGAGCGGGATGAAGAGGGACGTAGCTGATTTCATCTCTCGGTGCCTCACTTGTTAGAAAGTGAAGTTTGAGCATCGTCGACCAGGCGGCCAGATTCAGTCACTACCAGTACTGTGCTGGAAGTTTGACGACATCAGTATGGATTTTGTGGTCGGTCTCCCTCCAGCTAGAGGTGGACTGAATGCCATATGGGTTATAGTCGATAGGTTGACCAAGACAGCTAGGTTCATACCTATCAAGGACACATGGAAGGTGCCCAAACTGGCTGAGGTGTTCACCACGGAGCATATCCGGTACCATGGGGGTACCGAAGACAATCGTCTCTGATCGTGACACTCGTTTCCTCAGTCGATATTGGCGTCAGGTGCAGGAGGCGTTTGGGACTCAGTTACGACTTAGCACAGCTTTTCACCCGCAGACTGATGGGCAGACTGAGAGGACTATTCAGACATTGGAGGATATGTTGCGAGCAGTCGCTCTAGACTATCAGGGGAGTTGGGTAGAGCGTCTACACCTGGTAGAGTTCTCCTATAATAACTCTTACCATGCGTCCATCGTCATGGCACCGTTCCAGGCTCTTTATGGCAGGCCGTGCCGGACTCCCTTATCATGGAGTGACCCTGCTGAGGCAGCCTTGATTGGGCCAGAGTATATTCAGACACTGCAGGATGACGTCAGGGTTATTCAGCAACACATGAGGGCAGCGAAGTCCAGACAGAAGTCTTATGGGGATCAGCGTACCAGAGACCTCGAGTTTCAGTTGGGAGACATGGTCTTCTTACGAGTGTCTCCGATGAAAGGGACATTCAGATTCGGGATGAGGGGGAAGCTAAGCCCTAAGTATGTCAGTCCGTACAGGATTACGGAGCGAGAGGGCCCAGTTCCTTACAGACTCGAGCTACCAGCGGAGTTAGGGAAGGTACACGATGTGTTTCACGTATCTCAGTTGAAGAAGTATATGCCTGACCCTTCTCACGTACTATAGCCAAAGAGGTTGGAGATTGAGCCTACACTGAGGTATGAGGAGACTCTTATACAGATCTTGGACACAAAGGTCCGAGAAACGAGCGGCAGATCAGTTAAATTAGTGAAGGTTCTTTGGGAACATCATGGGGTTGAGGAAGCTACTTGGGAGACCGAGGACTCCATGAGAGTAAAGTACCCACATCTGTTTACATGATACCCTGCTATCCTGATGTGATTCACGTTAGTGGCGGTACGAGGGCGTACCTTCGCACTTTTAAGGGGGATATGCTGGCATACTCCTCCTTCGTTATTGTAACACCCCGACCGCTAATCCTGTACTTACCGTCCAATCATCCCAATAATCAAGTTACACGCAGCGGAATTACTACTTACTACGGTGGGTGATACAACGCCGCTAACCACCCATACGGCTAGCAAGGCTCACACTACATACAGTCACGGTCTGATGATCATAGTATACCGAGCTACTAAAACATTGCTTACTGAATACAAAATACCTTTCGCTCACATTAATGGATTACCGAGTGTCAAAGTATATTCGATTACATCATTTCTAAGTTTCCAAGAAGAATGAGTTTCTACCAGCTACTCATCTATACCAATTCCCATTCTATCAATATCCAAAAAAAGGTGTACCCCATGTTACACCAGCTACTCAAAAAGCTACAGCCGTGTACTACTTAGTACACCATTCATAATCCATTGTTTACAATCAAAAAGAAGACAAAGAAAATGAACTAAGTCTTCAACCGCTTCATCCCTCTCTTGCACCTGCATTCATATTAAAAACGGTGCCCCAAGGGGCTCAGCAAAAAGCTGCGCATAAACTCCGCATATATCGAGTGCTAACAAGGGCACGCCGACTATTTGACGTCCACTTAAACATGCGGTTCATTATTCACATACATACATGCTTTGCATACAACATACGTTCATACACAATTCAATATACAATCCAAGACGGCAATACATTAGCATACACAACTTACCTTCACAAAGGTTAGCTAGGTTACGCATCCGGTTTAATCAAAATGCTTATTACTCTTTTACTCATTACACAATACTTACACATTCTCTTTCATACTTTACTTGCTTACCTTTCCATACTCATTTACTTGCTTTTACTTACTCATACTTACTTACTCATACTCATGTTAAGCCGGTATGGCCTCTGGGCAGGGACTACACTGTCCCACCACCAGGCTTTACTTGACTCACCAATCCGGGATGCTACCCATTTAAGGGGTGTGGGCCGCGGACCAGTTTAAGAGTCAGGAATCGGATCCAACCTCTTGTGTCTCCTCATCCTCACGCGTGGCCGAAACTATATCGGACTTCTACTCATTCCAATTTAATTACCAATTTAAGTTAGACTGGTTAGCTGGTTAGGAATCAGTTAGAAGTCCAATCTCAAACACATTCGGTCACAATCCGTTACATCATACACACACACATTCATTTTCATTCATACATTTCATGAATTATACAAACTGAGATTTAAATGAATATTCACAACATACAACACTACATATTCACAAGTACGCATGATAACTCTGATTCGCGCATTTATCTTGTATGGTGATCAATTAGCACACAACACACAAATCAGAGTAACCAAGGTAGCATACGGGGCATGAGGAATTCATACCGTTCACCGTCGTACTTGTATCCCAACGTTCCTACGGTGTTCACAAATCAGATCCTATGATACACATACAATTGAATGATTAATCTAACTATCGTTAACCAAACTCGATTACTCTTTCGTTTCTTAACTCATACTTACTATACCTTTACATTTCTTATACTTACATATGGTTTACTTAATCTTCCTTAGTTTCAAAACTTGTTTATACTCCTAATGTCCTTTAAACATCCTTAATTAAGTCCTAATGATCTTATACTATCATTACCATTCACTTCCTTACCTTAATACCCATCTTACGCACTTATTTTTACAGTTTTTGGTTGGTCCGGGACCTTGTCCAGGTCTTAAGTCCCGGACCAACTCATGGTCTAAGTCTCGGCCTCTTTTAATGGTATGGTCCGGGACCTTGTACAAGGGTCAAGTCCCGGACCCAAAGGGTTGGAAAGTCTCGGCCTATTTTCACTCTATGGTCCGGGTCCTCTTACAAGGGGTAAGTCCCGGACCTAAACTTTGACAAACTCTCGGGCGTTTTGAATGGTTGGTCCGGGACTTAATACAAGGCCTAAGTCTCGGACCAACACTGGTCTGCTACGAATTGCGTTTTCTTTCTTGCTCTGTTTCATTCTCTTCTTCCTCTAATCAGTCCCTCATGGTTTCTAATCTTAATCCCTCTTGTTCTAGCATGTCTTTAACACTTATCCTAGCATTTAAACTTACCCACATTCATCTCTAACCTCATTACCCAACCAACTGATAAGTTACACGCTCTGTCAATTTTTTTTTCCTTATCAGTTGCAGTTTCACCGAGTCGCTGCTGCTACTTCTGTTTCATTTTCTTTCCTCTTCTACAATTGCTACCAGCTTCTAAGTGACATAGTTTTCTCTCTAAATTTTGCCATAGCTTCCCCTAAAACTTTGCATTATCCTCACACTAGTTGTTCACAAATCAAATTAGTTTCAACCTGCGTCAGTTTATATATATGCATTTGACAGTTTATATGTATATGCATCAGTTCCAACCAACTTTTACAGCAGCTCATTCATTTTGTTTTCTTTGACAGATCCTAACTCAACAATTCACTAATGCTATCAATACCATTACACTCATTTCACTTATATGGCTACGGTGGTTCACATTTGCTAAAGAATATACTTACACACACACACTGCACAAACTGAACTGAGGTAAATTTACCTTCAGTTCTTGTCTTCTCTTCTTCTTGTTTTCTTGCTCTTCTTTCCTTCTTTGTTTTTGTTTCTTTATTCCTTGTTTTAGTTAACACAACAACCAAGTTCAAGCCCTCATTGAAACGCCCAACAGCTGAACATGGAACAAGGTGCTCACGTGGGCTTTGGTTTTGCATCAGGAGGAATAAAACAGTGGGAAAACAAGAAGAGTTTAGCTCTTTGCTTACCTTAGAAAATGTATAGGAGGGAAATGGGGCTTCAGCTGGTGCTGTCCACGCTTCAGCCGTTCACACCCACAAAATAAAGTTGCTTGTTTTGAATTTTTAGAAGGTGGGAATCGATCTCCTAAGCAAGGGGATTCTAACGGTATATTATTTGTGGCATTTGGAGCTCGTTTGGATGTTCAACAATGGAGGAGAAGGGGGCGGTTTGGGCTAGGTTTCAAAATCGCCATAGCCAGGGAAATGAAGAAGAGGATTCTGTGCAGAAGAAAATCGTGGAGGAGTAGGGTATGGTACAGTAGCTTTTTAGTTTTAGTTATTTCATTGCCTTTTTAATTGTTTTGTCTTTTGTGTATAAGGAGAGAGTTAAGAGGGTGTGAGAGAGGGCAATAAATCGGCCCACACACAGCCCATACAGATTTTGAGTTTTTTTTTATTTTTCAAAAGGGGACACAACAACTTGGGTTTATTACACTCTCACCCCACAACCTACCGTTTTTGACGGTTTTACTAACCGGTACCCGTTTTTCGGAATTTTCTCGTTTAATTAATTTTATTGGCTCTAGACCTTTATTAATATTTATTAATGACTATTTAATTAATTATAATTATTACGAGTCTATTTAATCCGTTTAAAGTCACGTTTTCTCGGTTTCCTCGAATAACGCGCTTTTAGATTCGTTTGTGTTTTTAATCCGTTTTAAGGATTCGTTTCCTTCGGGATTTATTCCCTCATATTTATTTAGGTGTAATTAATCTTCTAAAATACTTATTAGCCTAATTAATCACTATTTTTAATTACGGGGTATTTCAATCTACCCCCCTTAAGAAACTTTGCCCTCAAAGTTGCTCAAGGTTGATAGTTGACAATTCTACTCATTAGGCAAACCAATTGCCATAATGTGTCTTACTACCACCTATGAGATGTTTACTTCTTCTACATTACAAACATACGCAAACCAATCACAATACGCAATTACCATACACAATACACCAACTCAATGCAAACATTTCAGTTATGTATCATTCCACAATACATACTCAATACACAATTCCAATACACATACACATTACACCAATACATTACACATCATACATACATACCAAGTACACTTTGCACTACATGTGCTCGCAAAATACACTACAATACACACACGCTATGCAATGCTAACCCGAAGCAATGAAAAAGCAAAATGGCTCTACCCCCCTTAAAAAGGGGTACGGCCCGTACCTGCTAAGTACTAGACTATCTAGTCTATGAACAACTGTGGGTACTTCGCCTTCATGGCGTCTTCTAACTCCCAAGTCGCTTCTTCGACATCATGGTTGGACCATAAGACCTTCACCATTCGTACTGATTTATGGCGAGTGTCTCTGGTCTTTGTATCAAGGATTCTAACAGGAGTCTCTACATACCTCATCGTAGGCTCAATGGATAGTCGCTCGGGCTCTAGGACATGAGAAGGATCAGCAATGTACTTCTTGAGTTGTGACACATGAAATACATCATCGACACGCCCCAAGTCCTCAGGTAAAGCTAACCTGTAGGCTACAGATCCAACTCTCTCAGTGATGGCATACGGCCCTACGAACTTTGGGCCCAACTTGCCCTTCTGACAAAATCGGAAGACACCCTTCATGTAACACCCCAACCGTAACCTTCACACTTAATCAACAATCGTAGCGGAAATAATAACTTAACCATATACCAAAAAGGGTGGTGTTACACGCCGTTAGCCACCCACGTGGCTAACAAGGCTGTTACATACAATGTATCGGTCTGATTACGAGAATCCCGAGCATACTTACAACCTTAAAAAAAAATCACTTATCCAAAAAGAATCACAATATACCGAGTGTGACTGTACAAAAATCACCAACTAGACCTACTGTAACACCCCAGCTCAATCCAGATGTGGTCTCGTAACTTAATAGTATATGTATAAACATGTCACAGCGGAATTCCTTACAATCCAGGACCTTGCCACGGTCTGACTACAGAATATACCGAACATCAGTAGAACAATCTTAACCAATTATATATCCTTCTTACAACCCCCTCACATCCTATACATCTTACTAACTCAAATTGCCATACGAGTGTACATGCACAACTCGTAGGCCACACTTAACCCGTAACACTTGTACCCCTTCTTACTCTCGCGACGGCTGCTTCCTGATGTACCTGTGTAGTAAAAAAAAACAGCCCCCAAAGGGGGTCAGCACGAATGCTGGTACGATCCCCTCATAGCCCCCAAGCTAACGTGGCTACGACGACTAATTGTCGATAGCATGGAGGTTGATTAGATGCACAATATAATAGTAAGTGCAGTAAACAACAACTTAGATATGAACAATCAAGTTCACACACAATGAACGACTTAAATGCGTTCCCTTAATTAGAGAGTTAATTATTTAACTCCTTAAGTAATGTTCCCTCTTAATCTTAGTCCAACCTTATCTCACCTCAATCTTAGTCTTATCTTAATCTTAGAAACAACCATCCTCTAATAAGGAGTGGATGTCACTTATCTTAATCTTAATTATACAAACCATCCTTTAAAGAGGAATGGTTGCAACTCATCTTAACCTTACCTTAATCTTAAACTTAACAATACAAACCATCCTTTAAAAAGGAATGGTTACAACTTATCTTAACCTTACCTTAATCTCAATCTTAACTTAATCTCAGTATACAAACCGTTCCTGGAGGGGAATGGTTGAAGCTTAATTCGAACCTGGGATTTAGGTGATCCCACCGCACCATCTTAATGCCACCTACTCTGGACGGGAGTCCAGCGCAGCTGAGCCGGCAACCGGCCCTAGGCTACAAATCCGAAGACAAGTCCTTAAGCGGAGGGCGGATCTGATTCAGATACCGTCCCCCTTTTTCCTTAGCATGCATGACCGGAGATCGGTCCCGGGTTTCCTCACTCAAGTTCCAGTTAGTAGTAATCTCAAGACCATATTTGTTGGTTAACCTCTTTCGGTTCATATCGTCCCTTATTAGGGAGCGTTCCTTAGTCTCACTCAATTCCTTACTAAACATTGGTTAGTAAGTTCTCACGGTATGTTGTGTTAGTTTACAAACATACAACAAAACAATAAATATAATATATTCCGGTTGCATGCTTTATCTTGTTTAGTGAGCACACAAAACAAATAGCACACAAGCCGAGGGACACCTCGTTAGCAAGCAGGTCACAAGAGAACTGTACAGTTCACCGTTGGCCGTTCGGTTGCTTACTCTCTTCCGGAGTCCAAACTCCCAAGTCCTAAAACATTCATTCAGTTTTAGGTTGTTAATCACTTAACTTAATCCAACTTACTTAACTTACTTAACTTACTTAACTCTTAATGATTCCCACCTAACACCTCTTAAGTCTTACAACTTATTCTTACAACTTAACCTTAAACTTTTAAGTTTATACTTAACTTAGCTTAATCCCATAAGTTCTTAGGGTCCTAATCATTACCACCCTACCAAAGGTACACCTTATTACCTATTACCATCCTTAGAATCCAAAATTTCTTTTTTTTTTATTTTTAGGCTCGACCAAACTTCCGACCGACCTTACCTAAGGTCGGTCCATTCCAGAACATATTACCGCTTGAAAATTCTACCCCGACCGACCTTGCAAGTCCGGTCCCAAGGTCGGTCCATTCCCGAGAGTTTCCCCGTGGGATATTTAAGCCCGACCGAACTTGCCAAGTTCGGTCCCATGTTCGGTCAATTCCAGAGACTCAATTCCTTCACAAATTACAAGCCCGACCGAACTTGCAAGTACGGTCCCCAAGTTCGGTCGGTTCCAGAAACTTTCTCCGGTAGTGTAAACTGAGCTCGACCGACCTTGCAGGTCCGGTCCCAAGGTCGGTCGGCTCCAGAACCTTATTTCTAAAATCCCATTTGACTCCAAACTTCTCCACAAGTTCCCCCATGTGTCCTAATACCATTTAGGCACTTAAACTCACCTTAAAACTTCCACCAAACTCTCCAAAACAACTTCCAAAGATCTTCTCAAACATTTACTAAATTCTTACAAACACTCCTTACATTTGTCATATAATTCCTTACATTTCCAACATGTACATTTTGTCTAAAACTTTAACTATCCCAAGTGTTTCTTTTCAACCCATATAACTCCTCCTTAACATCATTACACTCCATCTTTGCTTGTTAAACCTTCCATGGTTATCTTGCATGTCCATGCACAATTTCTCTTCTTTACACTTGTCACTCATCACTCTTAAACTCTTACGCTTTCTTATACATTTCTTTCCATTATCTTAATACCTTGACATTGTTCTTCATTTACCTTAACCATGCAACACCCTCCTTAGACATTTCCACTTCTCTTATGCAACTTACTCACCATTCTCATGATCATACCCTCTTATACGTTTCTAATCATTTTCCTTGATGACTTACAACATCCTCCTACCTTTTTCACTTCCATCACCCAAGTCCACACATTACCATTCAACTAAACCTTACTAGTCCACCACTAACATCACCACCTCTTACGCAAACTTCTCGAACTCTCATTGTTCTTCTCTTAGTTCATACCTAAATCTCCTTAAAGCATTATACACCTTTCCATCCAACTCTTTGCTCAAGTCTTAGCATTCCTCATCACATGATTTTGGTGTGTTTAATACACCCACCTAACCTCTAATTCCTCCTAAACATCTCTAGGTCGTTCTAAACCTCAAGAACTCCTTAGTTAACTCATTTCCACTCAAATTCCTCATGATGACTCCTAGAAATTCCTAGGTCATATTAACTCACCACTACCACTTAAACACTTTGTTTTCTACTCAAATTTCGCCATAGCTTCCCTAGTATCTTATCATGCCCAAATGCATTATTTTCCTCACTCAACCATCTCATTCACAACAAACTCAATATATTGCAATAATCTTAAATTGCATAGCACTAAGGCTCTTAAATGACATGGCTCTTAGGCCCTTAAATAACTTAAACTTAAACACTGAATTTCCCACATATAAAAGCTTTCAACCTACAAATACACCCATCAATCTCATAGTAGTTATAATGATCTTAAAATCCACCTTAAACTTATATTACTAACTCATTCTCATTGGCTCCTTAGTCACAAGTTCATAAGCTTGTTTAAGTTCTTTTTCTTAGGTTATACAACCCATTACCTAATGTAAGCCCTAGGCTACATTGGTACCCATCTAAAACTCATTCCTTAAACTTAAACCACCATTAGGTAAGTAATTTACCTTGTTTTCTCAAGCTCCTCTTAACTTCCTCCTTAGGGATTTTCTTGAATGAATCTCGGCCAAGGGCTTTAATCCTCTTGCCAATGTTCTAATCAATATTCAATGACTCATATGAGTACTAAACAATACACCAACCTCAAGGAATAAAAACCTAGGTTAAAAATGTGTTTTAAGGTCTTATAATGAATATTTTACCTTGAAGTCTTAAGGTAGGCTTGGATACGAATCAAGAAGGACCTCCTCTAGCCCATGGAGAATAGAAAACAAGCTAGAACAAGGCATAAATATGATGCCCCATGAGTATAAATTTTCGGTAATGGAGAAGAATGGTGGAAACCTAGTTTTTCTTACATATTCTTTACCTTAAGAGAATGGAGAAGCTAATGAGCTCTTCAAACTTGAATTTCCTCCATCAATGGAGATTTCCCATGGCTCCAACATGAAGCTTTTCCAATTTTGTAAAGATGGAAAGCTAGAGCTTGAGCTAACTAAGAATAATCTATGCTCACTTTTTGATTTGGAGCTAAAATGAGTAACTTATGGACATTTGAAGATGGAACAAGTATGGAGCTGGTTAGGCACGGTTTGGAACAGAGAGAACAAGAAGAAAACCGTGGAAGAAGAAGGGGAAATGAAGAAGAGAGGAGAGAGGTAGGCTAATAAGGATATTTGCTTTATAAAAGCAAATAGTAACTTTCTTTACTTATCTCTTCTTTTTCCCTTATTTGATGAAGTCCATTGTGACTCATCCTTAGAAAACCGGCCCCCTATCTTAAATAAGGCTAGTCATGGTCTTTTTTGACCAACCAATTAGCTTATATTGATTAAAACTTAAACTAGTCACTATTTGGCACTATTCACTAATCAGTGCACATATTTCTGAAATTTTTTATTTCCCATTGATTTAGGCTTGCTAATGTGATACTAATTAGTACGCATGTTGATTAAAGAGTAATGATGGACATTTAGCCACTCAAAACTCAATTCTAAGACAATTTCTCAAAAATGTGCTTTAAGACTTCTTAAAGCACATTTTGTGTTTTAGCTTGTTTTCAAGCTTGGTTTTCTTTGGTAATTGTTTTAAAATGACCATTAGAATATTACTAAGGTCTTGTCATGATATTTGGGTACTCACCCAAGTCTCTCCAAGCTTAGAGCACATTTTTGCCCTAATTGCCCTTAGGGCACTTTCTTGTGTTTTCCTTGGTTTAAATTGTCTACCAATCTTTCTAAGGCATATTCTAGCCTTACTACATCATAATTTGATGTTTACTTACCATACTTAGGTTTGGGGTATTTCACCTACATCCACAAAAAGATATGCGACCTCGAGTGTACAGGCACTACTCGGGTTCAACATCTAAAAATAACAAAAGTATCGACAACCTAGGATCTAAAGCCATTCTGCTTCCTCGATCCTCATCCTGCAAATAAACATAGCCCCCAAAGGGGGTCAGCAACCTTTTGCTGGCATGGTTAACGTGCAGCCCGCTGACTACCGGCATACACGCAACTATTTGTCATGATGACAGGGCGTTAATTTTAACATACAACATGCATATATTTATCAAGAATTATTGCAGAACAATAAAAACACATATACATAGTGAAAACAACTCACTTTAGAAAACAACCAACATGGTTAGTCAACTTGTAAGCCTAGAGAATGACTTCATCCTCATGTTAAGCTTAACACATATCACATTACTGTTTTGTTAGTCGAATGAATAACTTAACTTAAAAGATGAGACGGGTGTAGTGACCCGTACACATCAACACATAATTTCCCCCTAGCCCGAGTGGAAGTCAGGTAGGTAAGCTTTGGCTAAGCTAATGGGAGGTCGAAATCCAAAAAGGGAAAACAACCCTAACATAAGGAGAGAGCCGAATCTGATTCAGATATCGACCCCCGTACATACACGCGTGACCAGAACGACCGGATTCCTCACTCCCCGGTTAGCACTTCTTAGAAGTCCCACAGTGGGAGCTTAACACAACCTCACACAAATATGTGTTTAAGTCCAGTTAGACATACGAGGGAAGCAAGGCATGATTCAGCAACACAAACAACAACTAAGCACACATAGCCGTGGTTAGAACGTTCCATAGGTTGGAAACGTTATTACCGGTACCGTTCTCTTACGTTTCCTAGCTTGGGTTAATTAACAGTTAGCACGCATTCGATGTTACCGGTATCGGTACGCACACATCAAATTAATAATAATGACTGTAAACTCGTTTCATGATTTAATCTTACAAAGTCATAAACACACAGAAAACAAACAACACACAAGCCGGTGTAAACCGGTAGGCAACAGACTGCAAGAAAACCATACCTTGGTCCTTGCTGCGTTCGTTCACCACCGAAAGTAGCTCCTATACATAATTAGTGATGTTGGTTAATTACCGTGTTTAACTTCTAATTAGCTAATTACTTCACATAATTATGTTACATACTTTCACACTTAACTTACACTTAATCACCCTCCTAATGGTCATTAAAAGTCACCAAACATGTCTTAACAATCATATATTATCATTAACATTCAAATCCCCACCTTGGAAATGCTTTAAAACACTCTCTGGCACATTTTTAGGGTGGTCCGGGTTTGTGTCCGAGTTTACAAACCCGGACCATACCGTCGCAATACTTTCTGCCTCTTTTTTCACCTGGTCCGGGTTTGTGTCCGAGTTTACAAACCCGGACCACTTACAGATTTAAGTCTCGGGTGTGTTTTTGGGGTGGTCCGGGTTTAGGTACCGGTTTGCAAACCCGGACCACTCCCATTTTACTCCAGAATGTTGTTTTTCAGTCACTTTTCAACCTCTAGTCCAAACCTAATCTTCTCTTAATCTTTCCACACAAATTCTAACATGTTTTAACACTAATTTGGCACCTTAAACCTCCCTAATCTCTTGTCTAAATCCTCACCCAATTCTTTATTATATTCACCCAATTTTTCACACTTATCTCACCTAGAACTTGCACTTTGCTTCCTAGGTTCCTAATTACATTTTTGATCATTCTCTTCACTCCTTCCAGTTAGCTCACAACCCATATACTCCTTGTATTCTTCTTACACCATTTACTCCAATTCTAGCCCTAAGATGTATATTTACTTAAGCTGGTTTCTAACAGCACCTATTTAGTTCTAAACTCTTTCCCCTTCACAAACACTTAAAACACCTAGTGTTCTACATGAATTTTGACAGAGGTTCCCCCATATTTCTATCATCCTCACACACCTTGTCAGGCACACTTGCATTAATCCAACCACCACACTCATCCTAGACACTTAGAACACATCCACTCCAGCACTTTCACAATAATAACCACAATGTGCATAAACTTTACAAGCTTGGCTCTTAGGCCCTTAAACAACATTAATTTAAACACTGAATTTCCTCATATTATTAGCAACACCTGCACTACACCCAACATTTATCACATTTATTTGCTCAAACACAAATACATTCATAAAACACACGTTAGTTTAAGGTAAGTTGTTTACCTTGAGTTTTCTTTCAAGACTTTCCTCCTCCTCTCTTCTCTCTTGTTTCACAACCGGTTACAGTGGGTTTATATGCTAATCTAGTGACCAAACCCAATGGAATAGTAATGAATATTTAGAGGTTAAACAAACTCTTAACTAACCCTAGAATCAAGAAATGTATAGGCATAGAAATGAAGATGATTACCTTCTTTACTCCAATGGAGTAACTTGGAAATCAAAAATAGAAACTTCCAACACTTAGAAATTTCACACGGCTGCTACAAGGATGAAATGTGGAGTTCAAAACTGAGAAAAATGAAAATGGAGAAAACAAGGGGAAAAGAGGTGCCTTTGATGATTTTCTTACCTCAGGACCAACAAGGAATGGTCTAGCTTCAAAAGGAGGTGGTCTTTAGCTCAAAATGAGCTACAACCATGGAGTTGAAGTTTGGAGTTTGGAGCTTTTAAAGGGTGGAAAAGATGCTCCAAGGTGAGGGGAATATTGTGGTGTATTTATTTTGTGATTTTTAAGCTTGTATGATGGTAGAACAAGGATGTTGAAGGTGGAGATCGTGAGGGTTTACTGGAATCACCATATGAGGAGAAGAAGAATAGAGAGGCGCTGGGAAGAAGAAGAGGAATACGACAGAGAGGAAAAGAAATAAGAAGGAAGAGAGAGAATAGTGAAAGTGCTTTTACTGCACTTTATTTGTTTTGTCTCTTAGTGAATAGTGTAGAATTAATAGGCAAGGAGGGGATACAAAACGTGAGGGACTCAATTAAGTCCATATTTTTACCCAAATATGAATAAGGGGCAGTTTGATCACTTAGCAGTTTAACACCCTTAAATCCGGGACCCATTTTCCGGATTTTTCGTTTTATTAATTTTAATGGTTCTAGACCTTCATTAATGTTTAATTATATTTATATAATGAACTTTAAATTTTTACGAGTCCATTAAACCCGTTTAAAATCACATTTTCCGGTTTCCTCGAAAAACGTGCTTTAAACTTGTTTTGCGTTTTTAATCCACAATTTGAATCTGTTTCCTTCGGGAATTTTTCCCACATGTTCCTAATGGCTAAATAAGTCCTATGAATCCATTTAGGATCTTATTTAAGATTATATAACTCCTATGGTTATATAACACGCGTTTTCACGTTTTGTGACTTTTGCGCATTTTCTTTTTCTTTTTGGTTTTATTTCTTCACCAATATTATTAAGGACTTAATTAGCCTTAAAGTATCACAATTACATAATTAATTAACATATTAAGGTTTGGGGTATTTCACTTCATAGGTGAAACGCGCAAGAACACTTGGTCGCCCACGACGAACTCAAGGTCGCGTCGTCTCACATCCGCATAGGATTTCTGTCTATCTTGGGCTGCCTTCATATTAGCTCGAATCTGCTGAACTTCAGATTGCACATGCTCAAGATACTCCGGTCCTATGATGACCGCTTCACTCGACTCATCCCAACACAAAGGTGTACGACAAGGTCTACCGTATAGAGCTTGGAAATGCGACATCTTAATCGAAGCATGATAGCTATTATTGTAAGAAAACTTGATAAGATGAAGCTTATCTAACCAACTCCCCTGAAAGTCCAAGGCACATGCCCTAAGCATGTCTTCCAGTGTCTGGATGGTCCTTTCTGTCTGACCGTCTGTCTGAGGATGGAAGGCGGTACTCAACTTCAATTCTGTACCCAGCGCTTCCCGTGTAGCTCTCCAGTATCTCGAAAGAAATCTGGCGTCGCAGTCAGATACTATAGTCTTCGAAACTCCGTGATGTCTGATAATCTCCCTGTCGAATAGCTCAGCTAGCTTCACTACCTTCCAGGTGTCCTTCATCGGTATGAATCTGGCAACCTTGGTAAGGCGATCGACTACAACCCAGATCATGTTGAGTCCTCCCCTAGCAGGTGGGAGTCCTACAACAAAATCCATGGAGATATCATGAAATTTCCACACCGGAACTGGCATCGATTGTACCATTCCGCCCGGTCTACGATGTTCAAACTTTACTTTCTGGCATGTCAAGCATCTCAATACAAACTCTATCACATCTGATTTCATTCCTGACAACAGAAGTACCTCTTCATGTCTTTGTACATCTTGGAGGCTCCTGGATGGACTGACAATGTGGAACTGTGTGACTCTCGCAGGATGCGATCCTTTAGCTCAGCATTGCTTCGGGGAACGCATAACCTGCCATTCAGCCGAAACAGACCATCTTCATGTAACTGAAAATCATATTTCTTCTTCTCAAATGTACCATCTATGATCTTCTGTCTGATTTCGGTCATGTAAGGGTCGCTCAACTGAGCGTCTCGCACCTCGTCAACCAAGCTAGAAGAGGCGAGTAGCGAATGGAGCGAGTGTGCTCGACGGCTCAGGGCGTCGGCTACAACATTTGCCTTCCCTTCCTTATACTGTAAGTCGATGTCATAATCTGAAAGAAACTCCATCCATCTTCTTTGTCTTAAGTTCAATTCTTTCTGTGTGAACACATACTGTAAGCTCTTATGATCGGAGTAGATGGTGATGCTTACCCCATAGAGATAGTGTAGCCATATCTTCAAGGCGAAGACAATGGCTCCTAACTCTAAGTCATGTGTCGGGTAATTCTCCTCATGCTTTTTCAGCTGGCGGGAGGCATAAGCTACAACCTTGCCATGCTACATGAGCACGCATCCCATTCCCTTGCCTGATGCATCACAATATACCTCAAATCCCTCTGTGCCCTCTGGAAGAGTAAGGATGGGCGCTGAGTTCAATGAGTCCTTTAGTTTCTGAAATGATAACTCACACTCGTCTGTCCATACAAACGGTGCATCTTTCTTCATCAATGTAGTCATGGGCTTAGCGACTTTCGAGAAGTCCTTTACAAATCTCCGGTAGTAACCGGCTAGACCAAGAAAGCTCTTAATGTCAGTAACAGTCTTGGGTCTAGGCCATGATCGTACAGCTTCAATCTTAGAAGGGTCAACTGAAATGCCTGCGCTCGAGATGACATGACCAAGGAATGATACCTGATCTAGCCAGAACTCGCACTTGGAGAACTTCGCATACAGCTAGTTCTCGCGCAGTGTCTTAAGTACTTTCCTCAAATGAAATTCATGCTCTTCTGCTGATTTGGAGTACACAAGGATGTCATCAATAAATACAACAACTGAAGTGTCCAACTGCTCACTGAATAGTCGATTCATGAGGTCCATGAATTTAGCTGGTGCATTTGACAAACCGAATGGCATGACTGTGAATTCATAGTGGCCATATCTGGTACGGAATGCCGTTTTCTCTATATCCTGCTCTCTGATAGCAATCTGATGATACCCAGAACGGAGGTCGATCTTGGAGAAGACTGAGGCTCCTTTCAGCTGGTCAAATAGGTCGTCGATGCGTGGCAATGGGTATTTATTCTTGACTGTAACCGCATTCAGCTTGCGGTAGTCAATACAAAGTCGTAGGATACCGTCCTTCTTCTTCACAAAGAGGACTGGTGCTCCCCAGGGTGATACACTCGGGCGTATAAGCCCTTTGTGAAGTAACTCACACAACTGTTCTTTCAACTCTGTCATTTCGATAGGTGCCATGCGGTACGGTGCCCTAGTAATGGGACTGGTACCTGGCAAGAGGTCAATCTCAAACTCTACTGCTCTCTGAGGTGGCATGCCGGGTAACTCCTTAGGAAACACATCAGGATATTCAGATACAACCGGTACAGCATCACTGAACTCTGGATCTCGCTCCAGATCTTGTACATAACACTAATATACTTCTTTACCCTTTCTGAGTTCCCGGTACATAGCCATGGCGGAGATGACTGTGGTCGAAGGCTCTCTAGGTCTCTGGCAGTAAGATACTGTAACCCCAGAAGGACTCTTGAGCAGCAATCAATGCTTGGCGCAGAGGATTCTACCCTTGTGCCGCTCCAACCAATTCATTCCGATGATTGTCGAATCCCAATCCATTGAACTCGATGAAGGAGATGGGAAACGCTTCATTTTTGATTTGGATTGTGGCTGGTTTGTAATACTTGGTGCACTGTACTCGCTCCTTCGATGGGAGAGTAACCATGAAATTAGGTAGCTCATCCGCATCTAGCTTCAACCTCTTCACAAAAGATGGTGATACAAAGGTGTGAGAGGCGCCGGAGTCGAATAACACATTGGCTTCAATGCCATTCACTGGGAAGGTTCCCGTTAAGATGGTGCCGCTTTTGCCGGCTTGTGCCTCGGTGAGGATGCTCAGGATACCTTCGGTACCGAGTCCACAACCTATTGAATTCATAAGTGATTAAGTAATGATGGTGGACACAAGTGGAATTTAAATCAACACTGCTCTTTATTGATAAACCAGCCATCATACATACCATGTCTCTAATACACGTTACTAGTACATTACATGATATTATGCATTTAATACTTCCTAAAGGTAAGGTTCAGGCGTCCTCATTTCATGTGTGTGGCATTGATTATTGCCGGTGGTGCCGTATTCAGTTTGATCTTGTTGATACCGTGATACAGCAACCTAGAGTTTCCACCCATGATTAGGACATCTCCTGATCTCAATACCAATTTCTGTGCGAGGTCCACACGCTTCTGCTCGCTATACAAAAATATGGCGTCATCACCAATGGAGCAAGACACTACGGGCACTCCTTGTTCAAGAGATTCCGTTGTCTCGTCCTTGTCTTGGTGTAACCCAAGTCTTCCTTCTTTCTCATAGAAGTTGATGATACAAAGGTCCGCTTCAAGTGCGGGGATCGGATCGTATTCGCATTGTTGTGCAAGTTTTACTGCTTGTGTGACAAGTGTCTGAAACTCTGGAGGTATTGTCGGTAGCATCGCTCCATCTTGTGTTCATGTCTCTTGGTATGTCTTGGTATAAGGATTCCAATCCTTTCCCAAGCACATCATCTTCAGCTTCATCTTCGCTCCACTGGGGAATTCAGGTGTATAAAATCCTCCTTGACCCGCTCCTAGTTCATTGCATCGCCTGATGATTGAAATCTATGCTTCAGGTGTCAGGTATCCCTTTAATAAAATCATACCTGGTCGGATGACCTGACACTGCTCTCTGGTGTAGTAGTGAATGGTGGTGTCGATCTCTTCTTGATTTGGTTTCGGTGGTATTGGATAACAGATACTAAAGCTTCCTATGGTTACAAATTCATCTATGGTGAGTACAAGTTTCAACTACTTCATTTCATGCTCAATACATACTTCAATTCATTTACTCATGTCTGCACTCAAACAGTTACTTCAATACTTAGACATGTTTCACAGAATTCAAGGTTTAGATTAGTTACCTAGGCCGGACCTAGAACCGGACCCATCACGGTCAATCACATGCAAGGCAGGCTGTCTCTGAGGTGCACCCCTCTGAGGACCTCAGGATCCCTGTCCCTGTGGTGCCTGCTGGGCTGGTGCATCGCCAGATGCAACTTCCTTGCCTTCCCTCTGCTTGTAGCTCTGGAAATTTCCCTTTGGTTTGGCATTTTCTGGGCAAAAGTTGGCTCGGTGTCTGGGCTTCTGACAGTTGTAGCACCGGATCTCTCTCCCTTGGCAATCCTTGCCGGGATGATCTTGATTGCACCTTCGGCACATGTAGCTACGGCTGTCCGGATAGCTCTTGGTGAAACCGGAGCCAGAACCTAAGGTTAGAGGGTTAGCACATGTGTGCGTGGATATACTAGATATGATACTTATATGAATACAATTAGAAATAGAAGTTTACCCTTAGGTGGGTGTGATCTCAGCGGCTTCGCAGCCACCGGTGCAGATGAGCCTAGTTGAAGAATCTCAACCGGGCTGCCCTTCTCAGCATGGGCACTGCTCTCACTGGGGAATTTCTTCTGGGATTGCTGGAAGAAACTTCCCTTCTTCTTTTTCCAGTTCTTACCCTGATTCTGCTCCTCAGAACTGGTGTTCTTGTTGTTAGCCTTGCGCTTCAGCGCGGTTTCTTCATCCCTTAGCTGGCAAGTGATCTCAACGCGAGAAGCCGCGTGATAACACTCCTGAAGTTTCAGGTATTAGCCGGGATTCTTATTTGAAAAGAAGATAAGAAAAATATTCAAGGAATTCAAGGAATTTAAGGAATTGAAATGATACTAAGGGTTAACCGATATTTACCTGAAGGGAGGTAAATCGTGTATAGCCCATACCGTACCGTAGGCGATGGCTCAGACCGCCATAGAAGCGATCGACCAACACCTGGCCGGTGTACCCAAGGTCGGGTAGGAGACGGAGGATAGAAGTGAAGGTGTGGTAGTATTCATCGACAGACATCTTCTCTGTCATTTTCAAGGCATCCAGCTCTAGCCTCTTCTTTGTTTTGACATTCTCGGGGTAGTATTTGGATCGGAGGAGGGATGCAAAGGAGTCCCAATCGAAGGTAGGGTCATTAACATGCTCTTATTTGACTAGCTTCCACCAATCCATGGCTACATCTTTCAGATAGTAGGCTGCAACTCTAACTCGAACTCCAGCAGGACATTCGAGGGTCTCAAATGCGGTCTCCATTTCGGAGATGTAAGCTTCAAGTTTAGCAGGATCGCTCTCGCCTCTAAAGCATGGAGGACGGAGATCTGCGATAGCTTTTACCCAGTTTACTTCTCTGGTGGAGGGGGAGGGATTGGTCCCGCTTGAGTCTGCTGATTCTGCTGATTCTGTTGCATAGTAGTGATTACCTGAGGTAGCATCTGCGCTACCGTGGCGGCGACGATCTCAGCTATCGTCTGCGCGCCCGGTCCATCATTGGCCCCTCCTCGAGGGTGACCTGGACCTCTTCCTGACATCTGAATAATTAACATCCACATTAGGCTTCATACATGTGATCAAGGGTTAGTGGCATGCGACAAGTGACAAGACCCATTGGTCACGAATTTAAGCAAAGGTATCGTTCATAAGAACGTCAAGGGTATCCGTTGTCAACAACGGTCGTTCCTAGTTAGGTTTCTAAGTGTTCGTCTTAAGACGGTTGAAATCCTAACTCGGTAATTCCCTACGCTCAGTAACTATGGACATCAGAGTGACACTTCGCTCTGATACCACTTTTCGTAACACCCCAACCGCTAATCCTGTACTTACCGTCCAATCATCCCAATAATCAAGTTACACGCAGCGGAATTACTACTTACTACGGTGGGTGATACAACACCGCTAACCGCCCGTACGGCTAGCAAGGCTCACACTACTTACAGTCACAGTCTGATGATCATAGTATACCGAGCTACTAAAACATTGCTTACTGAATAAAAAATACCTTTCGCTCACATTAATGGATTACCGAGTGTCAAAGTATATTCGATTACATCATTTCTAAGTTTCCAAAAAGAATGAGTTTCTACCAGCTACTCATCTATACCAATTCCCATTCTATCAATATCCAAAAAAAGGTGTACCCCATGGTACACCGGCTACTCAAAAAGCTACAGCCGTGTACTACTTAGTACACCATTCATAATCCATTGTTTACAATAAAAAAGAAGACAAAGAAAATGAACTAAGTCTTCAACCGCTTCATCCCTCTCTTGCACTTGCATTCATATTAAAAACGGTGCCCCAAGGGGCTCAGCAAAAAGCTGCGCATAAACTCCGCATATACCGAGTGCTAACAAGGGCACGCCGACTATTTGACGTCCACTTAAACATGCGGTTCATTATTCACATACATACATGCTTTGCATACAACATACGTTCATACACAATTCAATATATAATCCAAGACGGCAATACATTAGCATACACAACTTACCTTCACAAAGGTTAGCCAGGTTACGCATCCGGTTTAATCGGAATGCTTATTACTCTTTTACTCATTACACAATACTTACTCATTCTCTTTCATACTTTACTTGCTTACCTTTCCATACTCATTTACTTGCTTTTACTTACTCATACTTACTTACTCATACTCATGTTAAGCCGGTATGGCCTCTGGGTAGGGACTACACCGTCCCACCACCAGGCTTTACTTGACTCACCAATCCGGGATGCTACCCATTTAAGGGGTTTGGGCCGCGGACCAGTTTAAGAGTCAGGAATCGGATCCAACCTCTTGTGTCTCCTCATCCTCACGCGTGGCCGAAACTATATCGGACTTCTACTCATTCCAATTTAATTACCAATTTAAGTTAGACTGGTTAGCTGGTTAGGAATCAGTTAGAAGTCCAATCTCAAACACATTCGGTCACAATCCGTTACATCATACACACACACATTCATTTTCATTCATACATTTCATGAATTATACAAACTGAGATTTAAAAGAATATTCACAACATACAACACTACATATTCACAAGTACGCATGATAACTCCGATTCGTGCATTTATCTTGTATGGTGATCAATTAGCACACAACACACAAATCAGAGTAACCAAGGTAGCATACGGGGCATGAGGAATTCATACCGTTCACCGTCGTACTTGTATCCCAACGTTCCTCCGGTGTTCACAAATCAGATCCTATGATACACATACAATTGAATGATTAATCTAACTATCGTTAACCAAACTCGATTACTCTTTCGTTTCTTAACTCATACTTACTATACCTTTACATTTCTTATACTTACATATGGTTTACTTAATCTTCCTTAGTTTCAAAACTTGTTTATACTCCTAATGTCCTTTAAACATCCTTAATTAAGTCCTAATGATCTTATACTATCATTACCATTCACTTCCTTACCTTAATACCCATCTTACGCACTTATTTTTACAGTTTTTGGTTGGTCCGGGACCTTGTCCAGGTCTTAAGTCCCGGACCAACTCGATGTAACACCCCATCCAACAACATACACACTTAACAACAAACTGCAGCGGAAAACAAACTTCAACACTTTACTTAACTCTTGGTGTTACACGCCGTTAACCACCCACGTGGCTAACAAGGCTAATACATGTATATTGTACCGGTCTGATGGGCTAAATTCCCGAGCGACTACACATTACTATCCATTTCCATTAACAACAACGACAACACACACCTTTCAACTATACCGAGTATTTATAAACTGATGCCGATAACAATTTCGGTCTTACTACACCTACTGTATATATACACTTAAATGATTACCCATGTACAATGTCTACCCCGTCCTACTCTCGAACGGCTTCCAGCTCTCTGTACCTGAAACAGGAAAAGAAGAGAAAGGGTGGCCCCCAAGGGGCTCAGCACCTTTGCTGGTATGGTAATCCCGCAGCCCACATGCTACCGGGCCACGCACAACTAATTGTCATCTTAGCATGCGATTGATTATATTTAAATCATGCATGCAACTGTAAACACATAACACATAACAATTCGCCTCAATGGGCTCAACAAACGGATAATACATCCTTACATGATAAATCACTCATGGTATTCATTATCCCTAGAGTGTTCCTCCTCTAATGGAGCTACTTCCTTGATAGACGACACTTACCCTTAAATCGGGTTAACCTTAAACGCCTCTTATCACAAACTGGGATTCATTTCCATGATCCACACACTCCATATTTTACAACATATAACATTACTCACATAACAAACATAACAACACTTTTCACGTTTCGACGTGCACATGATAACATCGCAATAGAAATTGCTTTACAACAACATCACATAACATAACGGGAACGGTCCTCTTAGGAACCGACCCAAACATAGTTAATTCACTGGTGAGCCTAGAGAATGGTGTCACTCTCATGGTAAGCTCGTTATACAACAACAACAACACTCATTACCGTCCTAATAGTTGGACGAGTAACTTAAGTTAAGATGGTTCGGGTTTGGAGGCCCGAACACACCACACAAACACATGTTCCCCCTAAACCGATCATAAGTCAGAATAGCTAAGCTTTGGAATAAGCTAATGGGAGATCATAACCCGTGAGGGAAACAACCATATCAAAGAGAAGGGTAAGGCTAAGAAGGATACCCTCTCCCAAACAACGCAGCGACCGGCCAAACCGGATTCCTCACTACTGTTAGTACATACTTACTTTAGATATTAGTTAGAACCCCACTATGGAGTCTATCACATCTACACATCATACAGTATTACAACTGTGTTAGACACATAAGGGAGATCCCTACATTCACATACACATATCACACATTTAACACACGCATAGCTGTGGTTAGTACGTCCCATGGTTCGGGTCGTTTACTCCGAATACCGAACTCTCATGTGATCCTAGACTCAGTTAACTAAGGTTAACACTGCCGAGGTTAAATGGTATCGGAGTTGAACACGCCACATATATGAATTACTATAAACTCATTACATGTTTTATCTTACAACGTGGCAAACATACAGAAAAACACATTGGCATACAAGCCGGTGTAATCCGGTAGGACACAGGTTGCAAGAAAACCATACCTGTCACCGGAGTCCACTTTACCACGTCCACTTATGTTCCTCGAGCAATTCTCGAACAACTGACAACATTACATGGACTTTTATTAACATTGGGGTAACATGTTTGTTTAAAGTCTAATGCTTATAACTTTTCCCCGTTGACTTGGTTAAATAACTTTACATTTTTAGCATGTTTCACTCTTTCATTTTACTTCAACTTTTCACCCCCAAATTGTGACTATAACTCACCTAACATGTCCTACACAACCTTATAACATCATTATCCATCAATCCCCATCATTAGACATCTTTTAATAACCTAAAACAATGTTTTTATAGTGGTCCGGGACTTGGTCCTCTTCTTAAGTCCCGGACCATATGCTAACTCAAGTCTCGGCCTTTTAAAATGGGGTGGTCCGGGACCTTATACAAGGCCTAAGTCCCGGACCACATCCTTATGTGACTCTCGGCCTATTTTACACCCCTGGTCCGGGACTTGAACCATGACCTAGGTCCCGGACAAAAGCTACAGACTTGGTAGAATTGCATTTTTCAAACCTTGTTGCATTATTTCTCCACCTCCATTAATTACCCAAACTTCATACATGAACTTAGGCATATTCTAAAACCAAAATATCACTTTGATTCTCCTTACCACATTGTCTTTCTTTTTTTTTTGCATAATTTTGGGCCGTCCGACCAACAGCTGGGTCGGACCGTTCCAGAAACTTTTCCCGTCTGCTAAATACTCATGTCCGACCCATGTCCGACCCAAGACCTCTGGGTCGGACCATTCCAGAAACATCAACGGGTGACTTAACAGAGGCTGTCCGACCCACCCTGGGTCGGACCACTGGGTCGGACAACATCAGAAGTTGTCCAAAACTTGTCAAACTTTCTCCAAACTTTTCCTCAAGCCTCCTAATGTGTTCTAACATCATGTAGCACCCTTAAACCTTCATATAACATCCATAAAACTCATTTTATAACTCCTTAAACACTTACTCTCTTCTTACCAAAATTCCTAACACTTATGTTGTTTTCTCCTTAAGATTTCTAAGTGGTATTTTACCTTTAATGACCACTATACCAAGGTGTTTCCTCTACACCTTAACATCATCTCTCAAGCTTCTTTTCTTACTCTAAACTAAACCTCTTTTTCACATCTTACCTAAACATCACTTATTCCTTGGATATCAACATTACCTAAACCTTAAACAACTTCCTAGTTCACCAAAACTTTCTTAGAACACTTAGAACTTCTCACACATTTTCCAAAATTTGGCCATAGCTTCTCTTGTACATACTCACATCCAACACTTAGGTTTTTACCTTATTTCATCCAAAAACACCTAAAATCCATCAAACACATTTTTTATACACAAACTTCACACATTTAGCACTACATGACAATATAGTGCATAACTTAAATTGCTTGGCACTTAGGCCCTTAAATAACATGGCTCTTAGGCCCTTAAATTGCATAAACCTTAAACACTGAATTTCCCACATAAATAATGCCTTTGACCTGCAAATACACCCAACAATACATATGCCCTTAATAAACTCCTTGAGAGCATTTCACTAGGTCATTCACCTTTGGCTCCTTAGATCATTTTAACAAGCAATATAAGCTCATTTCTCCTAAGGCATTAAACCACATTGAGATAGCACATTTACCTCTTTTTCTCACAACTTCTTTCTTGTTTCCTCTTAAAACCGATAGGAATTTTTCCTTGTCAACTACTAAACAATATACCAACATTGAAATGAGTATAAAGCTTTATGCTTCATCTCATTGTAAACCCTAGGTTTACATTATTTCAAACATTAATGTAGTTGTTTTACCTTAATCTTTGAAGAGGGTTTGAATATCTATGAAGAGAGGACTCCACCTAGTCCATAAGAGATTGGAATGAAGCTAGAAAAAAGTCACACAAAGAGCTCCATCAATGAGTATTTTCGGTCAACAACAAAACATGGAGGAAACTTGATTTTTCTTTGAGATTCCTTACCTAGAAGCAAAGGAGATCAATAATATGTCAAAAGACAAGCTCAAGCTCCTTCAATGGTGGAACTCCATGGCACCGAAATGGGGCTCTTGAAATTTTGAAAAGATAGAAATGAAGAGCTTGATGAGAGGAAGAGAATGGTGGTGTTTGTTTTGATTTGGATAAGTGAGCTAGATTTTACAAGAGATCAAAGATGGACTTCCATGGTGGTGGTGCTGTATTACCGTGAGAGAACGAAAGAAGGAGGAAGGAGAAGGTTGGAACCGTGTGAAATGAGAAAGGAAGTGAGAATGAAGATAGACTTGCTTTTTAGAAGATATTTGTAACTTATAAAGCAAATAGTACCTTAACTAGTCATTCTTTACTTATTTGATATGTTAACAAGAGTGGTGAGTCACCACACTTAAAAACCGGCCCCCTTTATTACTTAAGGGGTATTATAGTCTTTGTTGACCAATTTAATTACTTATAACATTATATGTTACAACTAGCTTATAAAAGATACTATTCATGAAAACAAGGCACATTGTTGTGAAATTTTTGATTTCCCATTGATATAGACTTATAAATGTGATACTATATAGTACACATGTTAATTAAAGAGTAATGATGGACATTTAGCCATTCAAAACTCATTTACAAGACAATTTTTCAAAAACGTGCTTTAAGACTCCTTAAAGCACTTTTTGTGTTTTAACTTGTTTTCAAGCTTGGTTTTCTTTAGTAACTGATTTAATATGTTCATTAACATATAAATAAGGCATAGGTATGACCATTAGGTCTTATACACATTTATCCCAAGCTTAGAGCACATTTTAGCCCATATTGACCTTAAGGTATTTATTTATGTTTTGTTTGGTTTCATTGTCTACCAAGGTTTCCTAAGGACTTAATTAGCCTTATAAAATCATAATTAAATGTTATTAAGTCTTGGTAGGCTCTTTGGTCCTAACCAAGTTCGCTCATAACTTAGAGCATGTTTTTGGTCAAACCGTATCTTAGTGCTTTATTGCATTTACTATGGTTTAAATTGTTCACTGATGTTTCTAAGGCACTTTTAGCCTTTACATACCATATTTTAACATTTACACAACATACCAAGGTTTGGGGTATTTCAATCTACCCCCCTTAAAAGAACTTCGTCCTCAAAGTTCACATTTCCCACACATCATTAGATTAGAATACGGGGATTACTTACAGCCATAAAACTTCCATAACCAAACACACTTTACATCACAACCTCGGACTTAATGGTCCGGGCAACACATTCACATCCCACATAACATAACATATTCACATGATAACCTCGGACTCAATGGTCCGGGTATCTTAACAACACTTACACATACATAACAACCCCTTTGACTCACTGGTCTTGGGTAACATAACAACATTTAGACACATAGGTCTATGTAACACAACACATTTAGACTCATAGGTCTTGATAGCATACACTTTAGGAGATCAAAGTCAAAATAACCTTTATCACACATACCAAACAACATGTCATAGCATGTATTGCAATCAAAAATATCTTTGGTATACACTGTGATCCCGCAGAACCCGGTCGCGATGGACACCTTCTGTCCCCGTGTCCTTGGGAGATCAAAACAATCACTTAAGTTTAAAATTTCCTTGTGAGGTTAAGTAAGAGAACTTTAATTATGTAAAGTATCTATCAACGTTTTATAAATACCAATTCAAAATCCTTTTGAAAACACACATAACTCCAAGTCCAACTTATGCTCTTTGCTTCCTTTCTTAGCGTGGTTATTTGTGACCACTTATAGGGAGCTTCAAGAATCATCTAACCCTAATGTGATCAGCATCAGTGTTGAACTATCCTTCCACCCCAATTTGTGTTCGGCTTCCCTTGATCACATGCAAATCAAGTTCCACCTCCCACTTCATTTTCAAGCATCAATTAAATCACTCATTTCCAATTTTCTATCTTTTAAATCATTCTAGTCATGATCATAACATCTCCAAGGGATAGGACTTCGTCTATCAGTTATTTCCATTCACTTAAATGTAGTTACCTAGGGAATCTCATTCTCACTAGGTTCTATGTCAGTTTCGTATTCTTTCATGAATCACTATATAGTATATATATACATATATATTTTATCAAAATACAACACACTATTTCACATTTATACACTGTCGGGGCTTTTGTTCCCCCGGGAGTTTCTCTACTCCCCACACTTGTACTATCACACACGGCTGTTAACAAATACACACACTTATCACAATGGTATTCGCATCTTCTGTGCGCAATTACCACAATTAAACCATGAATGAATGTATGTTTACGTAACACACACACCAATCATCAAAACAATAATATAATTTTGTGCTATGCACAATATAAGTCACATACACTACGTACACTTGTACGGTAATATACACTAAGTGGTTTTGCGCTCTACCCCCCTTAAAAGGGATTACGCCCACGTAATCAATCACTAAACATTGGCTTAAAATGTTCTGCCGTCGTGAAGTGGTTTAACTTCCACGCGGTCTATTATACAATGCATTCTGATTAGAGGATCTTAACCATATTGGCGGTTTAGTTCCTAAACCAAGAATTCTCATTGGAGTTTGCTTTAACTCTTAACTGGTTTCGATTCTGGCCTGTTAGGCTACTAGGCGTTAATAATTAGCCATTCACTCATGTTCACCATGTACATTTAACACTTGTATCACTGGCTCACTAGTTTCTGCTGCGAAACTCTAATGACTGTAGAGCTTAATTGCCCCATTTGTTATTCTCACTGTATTGTACACCCCCAATTGTGACCTTCATCTTGGTAACAATGGTTTCTCAACCGACGCGTGGTATCTCTTACCGTTAGCGAATTCGGTGAGTTATAAACTTTCTATCCACTTCCATAACAACTTACTGTGTATACAGCTATGTATTTCACAATGATTGACTTGTTCCCTTCCGACTTACTGTCGGTTGAGATTGAGCTACTACCTAGTGTGTAGTGCTCTCTCAGCTATTTACAACATTTGGGGTATATTCCATACCGATATTTGGCAGTTAGTGCTACTGTAGTCACTTACTGTTAATCATGTCTCCACATTTGGTTTTGTACAAGCACTCTTTTATTGGTGCGGCCTTGCATTTCCTATGCATCGGCCATTATAATATTATTCCTCTACAATTAACATGTTTCCAATTCCTAGCTATCCCACTCGATCATCACTGCGCAAGTGCAATACCAAAACACTCAGTCATACAGAGTGCAGAGGCGTAAACTCTTGACAGTAAATCCCTTATGCGATTCGCCATGGAATTCACACTGAGTTCCTCATCACACAGTATCTACCACTGGCTTATTGCCCAGTCCGTTTAACATCGCTTACCTTGCATCTCCACTGAGTTTAACTCACAACTGGTCTTATCTGCCACATTATTATTCAACAACACTTATACAACGGTCGCTTCCTGCGCACCGTGCTTATTATATAACCCTAACTTACATGGTATTTACTGTCACATTAACTTCCACACATATACTTACATCATTCGTATTATGGTTCATCACTCACTTGGATGACTACTGAATGCTCCTTGAGCATCGATCATTCGAGTCACAAGCCGGCATTATTCAGCTCGGTGTTTCACTTTATACACACATACTACTAAGCTAACTGCTCTCTTTCAATAATAACATCGTCCATTCTTAACATATTTCTTGAGCTTGGTTCACATAACTACCGCTCCTGCGGTCTCACAGCATCGAGAGGTATCCCTACTCTTAGTGCAGTGGTTCGTTTACCACTCCATTTACTTGTATAACATAAAGTCCTGCAATCAATCTAATTTACATAACACATTTTATTTGTGGCCTATAAGCCTTATTTGCCTTGAGCCGCGCTCATTGTAGGCTGTCCACACACATGTACTTCTCTGTACAACATTACATGGTTTGGATGTTATATTGAGCTCCATGACAAGGTCGTTGCATTCCGTTTCCTTTCATGGGATGCCCCTTAGGATTGTCAGTCCGTCACCTGACAACTTATATCTAAACTGGGTGTTAGTTTCAACCCTTGTGTTTCTGTCACGTTATTTCGTGCAACAATTGTTGATGCGAACACCCTTTAAGGATTGCTCCTGGGTGTTGCTAAGTCATGCCATTACATCTGGTTCACACTTATTGGTATATTCAGTTAGCCACGCCGTTTGCGTTCTTAACTGGCTTATTATCTCCTCCTGTGAAGATCAACATTTCCTGGTAGTGTAGGTACCCATTCTGGGAGTTTCATCCCGTTCATTGCACATTAATGTGTCCACATTAGGCATCTGCTTTGCCATGTACAGGCTGGGTCTCCGTTCCAGCTAACATGTTTATCCCTGAGGATCCTTAAGACGTATACGATGTCTTTACATTACAGTTAGTGCACTTCACACCTCCTGACTCTTAAGCATTTCGTTGAAAGGAATTCACTAATTCCTTTAGTCTCGTTAACTTAACTGGGTTCCTTTACTTCAACCATTCATGGTAATCCTTAGCTGTTGTTTGACTTATACTGCTGACCGTAGAACGGAGTCGACTACTTCCCGTGTTTCGGACTCCACTCGTATACATATGTGGGGTACCATACTGATACATTACTACTTACCCAACTAACCCATAAGTAGGTCTGTCAGGCCCACAAGCTCCTAGCGGAGTGCGGTCGTCCCACAATTCAGTTGGTACACTTGTAGTGTCCGTCACACGCCTAGGTGAAGTATTCTGTTGTCAACTCCCTTATATTGTCCCGTGACAATATTCATTCCATGCTTCCCGAACTTAATCGAGGGAAAGTTTATCCATTGTTGTATCCTATCATCTGCCCTTGGTTTTATTGGTTTGGTTTAAAAGAAGGTTGGAAAGAAGTGTTGGTTTGAAAGAAAATCTGGTTTTGAAAAGAAAAGGGTTTGAATAAATCTGGGTTGAAAGAAAATTTCCATGGTTTCACAACATCTTTTTACCTTAACCAAGTCTAGCTTCTTGCTGACTGGTGTACTTACAATTACAGGGGTTAGGCTAACAGGCCCTTCCACTGTTATGACGATCACATTTAACTTTCTAGTACTTTACTAAGTACTTTGTAGTGGTTATAAATTTCCCGAACAGCCCTGATAGCAGCACTTGCTATGGCAAGTGCGCCATGCTAACTGGCTATCGGTTTAACACATACCGGTTGTGGTATTGTTTTTACCCATATTGTCATCAGTGGCCTTGTTGGCCCTCACCGATCTTACTGCCTTGATAATAACCCTTCTAGGTGACTTCTCACCGTCTTCACATGACGATCATCAACTAGGGCGTTTCCCATTCTGGGAGACCCCTTTTTCTTAGTATTGTATTCTCTTTGTATCCCGTTCCACGTATTTGGGCACTACTTTGTAGTTCCCTTGTTGGTTGGTATACCGTTGGTGTATTATTTATCAACTGTGATTCCGTAGACACTCGTCTCGGGTTCTATTAATCCACTTCTTGCTTGTTGCACGGTTGGTGCATTGCAAACTGGTTATTCTCGACTGCTCTGCATGTCGACCCAGGTTGCCGGAAATTCTATCCTCTTATACACAAAATCCTTCATTCTTCGCTATTAAATGCGGTTAACATCATTCAGATGGAGACCGTCTCCGGGATTCCCAGTTTCCGGGATCTACCGTATGACAGGTTCTCCGTACCTTTAGAGGTACTTAATAACAGCCAGATCGGGTATTCCCAAGTAAGAGAGGACTTCCATCTCTCTGGCGTTGTTGCCCAAATTATAAAACAGGGATTGTGGAGGGCGGGATGGATATTGTAGGTTTCCAGTACACACTGGAAATTCCTATCTAGCGTATCTCTCACGCTATCACTCAACCCTTAACCCAAAGTACTAAAATTCTGACTCGGTACTTCCTAAGCTCGGTAATTCAGTCATCAGAGCGATACTTCGCTCTGATACCACTTTTTGTAACACCCCATCCAACGACAAACACACTTAACAACAAACTGCAGCGGAAAACAAACTTCAACACATTACTTAACTTCTTGGTGTTACACGCCGTTAACCACCCACGTGGCTAACAAGGCTAATACATGTACATTGTACCGGTCTGATGGGCTAAATTCCCGAGCGACTACACATTACTATCCATTTCCATTAACAACAACGACAACATACACCTTTCAACTATACCGAGTATTTATAAACTGATGCCGATAACAATTTCGGTCTTACTACACCTACTGTATATATACACTTAAATGATTACCCATGTACAATGTCTACCCCGTCCTACTCTCGAACGGCTTCCAGCTCTCTGTACCTGAAACAGGAAAAGAAGAGAAAGGGTGGCCCCCAAGGGGCTCAGCACCTTTGCTGGTATGGTAATCCCGCAGCCCACATGCTACCGGGCCACGCACAACTAATTGTCGTCTTAGCATGCGATTGATTATATTTAAATCATGCATGCAACTGTAAACACATAACACATAACAATTCGCCTCAATGGGCTCAACAAACGGATAATACATCCTTACTTGATAAATCACTCATGGTATTCATTATCCCTAGAGTGTTCCTCCTCTAATGGAGCTACTTCCTTTATAGACGACACTTACCCTTAAATCGGGTTAACCTTAAACGCCTCTTATCACAAACTGGGATTCATTTCCATGATCCACACACTCCATATTTTACAACATATAACATTCCTCACATAACAAACATAACAACACTTTTCACGTTTCGACGTGCACATGATAACATCGCAATAGAAATTGCTTTACAACAACATCACATAACATAACGGGAACGGTCCTCTTAGGAACCGACCCAAACATAGTTAATTCACTGGTGAGCCTAGAGAATGGTGTCACTCTCATGGTAAGCTCGTTATACAACAACAACAACACTCATTACCGTCCTAATAGTTGGACGAGTAACTTAAGTTAAGATGGTTCGGGTTAGGAGGCCCGAACACACCACACAAACACATGTTCCCCCTAAACCGATCATAAGTCAGAATAGCTAAGCTTTGGAATAAGCTAATGGGAGATCATAACCCGTGAGGGAACAACCATAACAAAGAGAAGGGTAAGGCTAAGAAGGATACCCTCTCCCAAACAACGCGCGACCGGCCATACCGGATTCCTCACTACTGTTAGTACATACTTACTTTAGATATTAGTTAGAACCCCACTATGGAGTCTACACATCACACATCTACCGTATTCAACTGTGTTAGACACACAGGGAGATCCCTACATTCACATTCACATACACATATCCACATTTAACACACGCATAGCGTGGTTAGTACGTCCATGGTTCGGGTCGTTTAACTCCGAATACCGAACTCTCATGTGATCCTAGACTCAGTTAACTAAGGTTAACACTGCCGAGGTTAAATGTATCGGAGTTGACACGCCACATATTGAATTACTGTAAACTCATTACATGTTTTTCTTACACAAACGTGGCAAACATACAGAAAAACACATTGGCATACAAGCCTGTAATCCGGTAGGATACAGTTCAAGAAAACCATACCTGTCACCGAGTCCACTTTACCACGTCCACTTATGTTCCTCGAGCAATTCTCGAACAACTGACAACATTACATGTACTTTTTATTAAAATTGGGGTAACATGTTTGTTTAAAGTCTAATGCTTATAACTTTTCCCCGTTAACTTGGTTAAATAACTTTACATTTTTAGCATGTTTCACTCTTTCATTTTACTTCACTTTTCACCCACCAAATTGTGACTATAACTCACCTAAACATGTCCTACACAACCTTATAACATTATCCATCAATCCCCATCATTAGACAATCTTTTAATAACCTAAAACAATGTTTTTATAGTGGTCGGGACTTGGTCCTCTTCTTAAGTCCCGGACCATATGCTAACTCAAGTCTCGGCCTTTTAAAATGGGGTGGTCCGGGACCTTATACAAGGCCTATGTCCCGGACCACATCCTTATGTGACTCTCGGCCTATTTTACACCCCTGGTCCGGGACTTGAACCATGACCTAGGTCCCGGACAAAAGCTACAGCTTGGTAGAATTGCATTTTTCAAACCTTGTTGCATTATTTCTCCCACCTCCATTAATTACCCAAACTTCATACATGAACTTAGGCATATTCTAAAACCAAAAATCACTTTGATTCTCCTTACCACATTGTCTTTCTTTTTTTTTGCATAATTTTGGGCCGTCCGACCCACCGTCCGACCCACAGCTGGGTCGGACCGTTCCAGAAACTTTTCCCGTCTGCTAAATACTCATGTCCGACCCATGTCCGACCCAAGACCTCTGGGTCGGACCATTCCAGAAACATCAACGGGTGACTTAACAGAGGCTGTCCGACCCACCCTGGGTCGGACCACTGGGTCGGACAACATCAGAAGTTGTCCAAAACTTGTCAAACTTTCTCTCTCCAAACTTTTCCTCAAGCCTCCTAATGTGTTCTAACATCATGTAGCACCTTAAACCTTCATATAACATCCATAAAACTCATTTTAACTCCTTAAACACTTACTCTCTCTTACCAAAATTCCTAACACTTATGTTGTTTTCTCCTTAAGATTTCTAAGTGGTATTTTACCTTTAATGACCACTATACCAAGGTGTTTCCTCTACACCTTAACATCATCTCTCAAGCTTCTTTTCTTACTAACTAAACCTCCTTTTTCACATCTTACCTAAACATCACTTATTCCTTGGATATCAACATTACCTAAACCTTAAACAACTTCCTAGTTCACCAAAACTTTCTTAGAACACTTAGAACTTCTCACACATTTTCCAAAATTTGGACATAGCTTCTCTTGTACATACTCACATCCAACACTTAGGTTTTTACCTTATTTCAACCAAAAACACCTAAAATCCATCAAACACATTTTTTTATACACAAACTTCACACATTTAGCACTACATCACAATATAGTGCATAACATAAATTGCTTGGCACTTAGGCCCTTAAATAACATGGCTCTTAGGCCCTTAAATTGCATAAACCTTAAACACTGAATTTCCCACATAAATATGCCTTTGACCTGCAAATACACCCAACAATACATATGCCCTTAATAAACTCCTTGAGAGCATTTCACTAGGTCATTCACCTTTGGCTCCTTAGATCATTTTAACAAGCAATATAAGCTCATTTCTCCTAAGGCATTAAACCACATTGAGATAGCACATTTACCCTTTTCCTCACAACTTCTTTCTTGTTCCTCTTAAAATCGATAAGGCATTTCTTTCCTTGTCAACTACTAAACAATATACCAACATTGAATGAGTATATAAGCTTTATGCTTCATCTCATTGTAAACCCTAGGTTTACATTATTTCAAAACATTAATGTTGTTGTTTTACCTTAATCTTTGAAGAGGGTTTGAATATCTATGAAGGAGGACTCCACCTAGTCCATAAGAGATTGGAATGAAGCTAGAACAAAGTCACACAAAGAGCTCCATCAATGAGTATTTTCGGTCAACAACAAAACATGGAGGAAACTTGATTTTTCTTTGAGATTCCTTACCTAGAAGCAAAGGAGATCAATAATATGTGGAAAGACAAGCTCAAGCTCCTTCAATGGTGGAACTCCATGGCACCGAAATGGGGCTCTTGAAGTTTTGAGAAGATAGAAATGAAGAGCTTGATGAGAGGAAGAGAATGGTGTGTTTGTTTTTGATTGGATAAGTGAGCTAGATTTTACAAGAGATCAAAGATGGACTTCCATGGTGGTGGTGCTGTATTACCGTGAGAGAACAGCAAGAAGGGAGGAAGGAGAAGGTTGGAACCGTGTGAAATGAGAAAGGAAGTGAGAATGAAGATAGACTTGCTTTTTAGAAGATATTTGTAACTTATAAAGCAAATAGTACCTTAACTAGTCATTCTTTACTTATTGATATGTTAACAAGAGTGGTGAGTCACCACACTTAAAAACCGGCCCCCTTTATTACATAAGGGGTATTATAGTCTTTGTTGACCAATTTAATTACTTATAACATTATATGTTACAACTAGCTTATAAAAGTTACTATTCATGAAAACAAGGCACATTGTTGTGAAATTTTTGATTTCTCATTGATATAGACTTCTAAATGTGATACTATATAGTACACATGTTAATTAAAGAGTAATGATGGACATTTAGCCATTCAAAACTCATTTACAAGACAATTTTTCAAAAACGTGCTTTAAGACTCCTTAAAGCACTTTTTGTGTTTTAACTTGTTTTCAAGCTTGGTTTTCTTTAGTAACTGATTTAATATGTTCATTAACATATAAATAAGGCATAGGTATGACCATTAGGTCTTATACACATTTATCCCAAGCTTAGAGCACATTTTAGCCCATATTGACCTTAAGGTATTTATTTATGTTTTGTTTGGTTTCATTGTCTACCAAGGTTTCCTAAGGACTTAATTAGCCTTATAAAATCATAATTAAATGTTATTAAGTCTTGGTAGGCTCTTTGGGTCCTAACCAAGTTCGCTCATAGCTTAGAGCATGTTTTTGGTCAAACCGTATCTTAGTGCTTTATTGCATTTACTATGGTTTAAATTGTTCACTGTTGTTTCTAAGGCACTTTTAGCCTTTACATACCATAGTTTAACATTTACACAACATACCAAGGTTTGGGGTATTTCACTCATGGTCTAAGTCTCGGCCTCTCTTAATGGTATGGTCCGGGACCTTGTACAAGGGTCAAGTCCCGGACCCAAAGGGTTGGAAAGTCTCGGCCTATTTTCACTCTATGGTCCGGGTCCTCTTACAAGGGGTAAGTCCCGGACCTAAACTTTGACAAACTCTCGGGCGTTTTGAATGGTTGGTCCGGGACTTAATACAAGGCCTAAGTCCCGGACCAACACTGGTCTGCTACGAATTACGTTTTCTTTCTTGCTCTGTTTCATTCTCTTCTTCCTCTAATCAGTCCCTCATGGTTTCTGATCTTAATCCCTCTTGTTCTAGCATTTCTTTAACACTTATCCTAGCATTTAAACTTACTCATATTCATCTCTAACCTCATTACCCAACCAACTGATAAGTTACACGCTCTGTCAATTTTTTTTCCATATCAGTTGCAATTTCACCGAGTCGCTGCTGCTACTTCTGTTTCATTTTCTTTCCTCTTCTACAATTGCTACCAGCTTCTAAGTGACATAGTTTTCTCTCTAAATTTTGCCATAGCTTCCCCTAAAACTTTGCATTATCCTCACACTAGTTGTTCACAAATCAAATTAGTTGCAACCTGCGTCAGTTTATATATATGCATTTGACAGTTTATATGTATATGCATCAGTTCCAACCAACATTTACAGCAGCTCATTCATTTTGTTTTTTTTGACAGATTCTAACTCAACAATTCACTAATGCTATCAATACCATGACACTCATTTCACTTATATGGCTACGGTGGTTCACTTTTGCTAAAGAATATACTTACACACACACACTACACAAACTGAACAGAGGTAAATTTACCTTCAGTTCTTGTCTTCTCTTCTTCTTGTTTTCTTGCTCTTCTTTCCTTCTTTGTTTTTGTTTCTTTATTCCTTGTTTTAGTTAACACAACAACCAAGTTCAAGCCCTCATTGAAACGCCCAACAGCTGAACATGGAACAAGGTGCTCACGTGGGCTTTGGTTTTGCATCAGGAGGAATAAAACAGTGGGAAAACAAGAAGAGTTTAGCTCTTTGCTTACCTTAGAAAATGTATAGGAGGGAAATGGGGCTTCAGCTGGTGCTGTCCACGCTTCAGCCGTTCACACCCACAAAATAAAGTTGCTCATTTTGAATTTTTGGAAGGTGGGAATCGATCTCCTAAGCAAGGGGATTCTAACGGTATATTATTTGTGGCATTTGGAGCTCGTTTGGATGTTCAACAATGGAGGAGAAGGGGGCGGTTTGGGCTAGGTTTCAAAATTGCCATAGCCAGGGAAATGAAGAAGAGGATTCTGTGCAGAAGAAAATCGTGGAGGAGTAGGGTATGGTACAGTAGCTTTTTAGTTTTAGTTATTTCATTGCCTTTTTAATTGTTTTGTCTTTTGTGTATAAGGAGAGAGTTAAGAGGGTGTGAGAGAGGACAATAAATCGGCCCACACACAGCCCATACAGATTTTGAGTTTTTTTTATTTTTCAAAAGGGGACACAACAACTTGGGTTTATTACACTCTCACCCCACAACCTACCGTTTTTGACGGTTTTACTAACCGGTACCCGTTTTTTGGAATTTTCTCGTTTAATTAATTTTATTGGCTCTAGACCTTTATTAATATTTATTAATGACTATTTAATTAATTATAATTATTACGAGTCTTTTTAATCCGTTTAAAGTCACGTTTTCTCGGTTTCCTCGAATAACGCGCTTTTATATTCGTTTGTGTTTTTAATCCGTTTTAAGGATTCGTTTCCTTCAGGATTTATTCCCTCATATTTATTTAGGTGTAATTAAGCTTCTAAAATACATATTAGCCTAATTAATCACTATTTTTAATTACGGGGTATTTCAGTTATCTCATCCGGATTATGCCTTATTGCATTTGCAAGTAGAGGGAGAAGAGTATTAGTAGTGTGAGAGGTGTATGTATGTACGTAGGTTTACATTGTGGCACAGTAGTTTGTCACGTTTGTGTTTTGTTTCCGTTTATATTTTGATTCAGTTTGATCTGATTTCGGTACTCTCGAGTGGAATGTTGAAATGGAAATAAAGGTTTGGAATGGTATGGAATTTCATTGGAATTATTATTGTCTCAGCACACCCGAAGCGGTGTGAGTGCCTATTAGTTGATTGTTAAACTTCGAGGCGAAGTTTCTTTTAAGGGGGATATACTGAAATACCCCTAAATTAATTTAAATTAATTTAGGGGATTTCTTTTATTTAATGTTAAATTATTATATGGAATTGTGAAATTTATTTAGGGGTTTTCTCCCATTTAACCCTAATTATTATATATTATTATATAGTATTATGAATTTAATTATAAGATTTATAAGTCACTAAATGTTAGGAAAATTTCTAAACACTCCAATTATATTATAAAGATTTTAGGAAGTGTTGGAACATTGTTTTGAAACATAAAAGTCAATATAAAATTCTAGAAACCTTCAAGCTAATTAAGCCTTGCTAGGGTTGACTTTTTGAGAATGGTCAAACCAGGCCTTGAAACCTATACCAATAAATAGGTTATGGAAAACAATGAAGATCGATAAAAAGAACGTCAAAAACGGATCATCCTAGCCAAAGTTATGACCAAATGAAGTTTAGAGCCAAAATTTTGATAAAGGCTGACGTGGCATGGACTGCTGACTCATCGCCGCCTCGGGAATCGTGCCCCAGAACACTTAAACGATTTATCTGCTAGATTTTCGGAACAGAAAAACCGATTTTGACCTATCTTGTGACCTTCATAACTTTCTCATCTTAAGGAATTTTTGAGTTCCGTCTTCTTTGTTGTCTTCTCCTACATTCCCTCTAGACAACCATAACTCATAAAAACCCTAACTCATTCTGAATCAACCGGAAAATCGAGTCAAAGTAGTCACCATGCAAAAACCGAAACTGCAATTCCAGTTTTCTCTTCGAATCAGGTAACTTCGATCAGCCATAACATCTTCTTTCTTCATCCAAATTCCATGTTCTTTAGCTGGTTTGAAGAGCTCTAATTCCTATAAAACTTTCATGTTGATGGCCTAAGCCAATTCTTAACCGATTGGAAGAACAAGGCGACTAAAATTTCTGTTTCGCCAGCACATAAAATCATACCAAAACTGTAAGGTAAACTCGTGATTTGCGACTTCAATTTCTTTCCGTGTGATGTGAGTTAGGATCAGTTCTTGCTATCAATATGTAGATCTAAGTTTGCTCTTTCCAATGAGCCCTTACACATAGCCTAACTCAATCTGTGCTGCAAGTTATAGATCTTCGAAGTTGGCCTCGTGAACTGCTCAAAGTTCGAGTTTTTCCAGTTTTCCCGAATTCGACTTCACTCAATTCGCACAACTCCGGTAAGTTTCCGATTAATTGCTCCATTTTTGTCAAACCTTGTCGTGTTTCCGACCTAATCCATGTTCCAATTTAGTCATATACGTGTTAGGTTAGGAGAATTTGTTCGATTGAGGTTCGAATCGCACTCTGTAACTATTAGGAACCCTAACATTCGAACTGAATTCGAATTCCATCGTATAGTGCATTATAATTGGGGAAACCGGTATCAGTAGAATCGAAATTTGATTTCGAAACTATAGAAACAAGAATCACTCGATTTCGTTCTGTGGATTAGGAGAAAATTGAGATTTAGTACTCGACTGGGTTTCGGAAATCGGTGAAGAACTGGGAGTTCAGGGGCCGTCTGATCTCGTTTTAAGAGATTGGACGGCCGAGATTAGATCGTGCTATTAAATAATTATTATAAGTTTATAAAATTCCAGTAAATAGTCCTAACTTGTTGGGTTAATTTAAATATCTTCCCGAATGTATTTTGACTTGAAATTTTAACCATAGATTCCTTATTTAATCTAGTTTATTTTGATGTAAATTAGTATGGTTTGGGAGTATTTAAACATAAGTTATGATTTTTACAAGTTACGGGTTTTGAATTATTTGGCTAATTTAAAAAGATATTTTTATGAAATAAAAATTTTATAATATGTCTAAAATGTTATAGTTACTATATATTAAATTTGGGGATTTTTGGGCAAAGGTAAAAGGTTTTAAAAATTGTGTTATGAGTTTTTCATAAGAATAACCTATAATATAAGGTTTTTAATGTAACCAAAAATTAAAGTATGGTTGTGTAATTAACTTTTAAGCTGGGGAAATAAGGGAAACTAAATTAACATTTTATAACAGTAAGTTTATAAATGTTTTGGTATTAGAGAGGTGAAATTATTTACATATGTATATACTTACTTAAGTATAAACTTATATAAACTAAAGAATTTAATTATCCTACATTTTATTTATTATATTTATGGGAGTTAATATTTTTAATTAAGCTAAGGAATAAATATATATATATTTTCACGCATTTATTAAAAAGGAAATAAAGTAGTAACTTAGAGTAAATAAGGAACTAATAAAAACACTTATGATAACTAGATATTATAAGAGCTAGAATCTTAAGATGTGGTAAAAGTATACTTAATGAAACATGCTTGGAATGAATTAGTAAGTTACATGGGAATGTCTTAGTTAAATTCTAATACGGGTATACTTATATATATTAAATAAATAAAGGAAACACATTATTTTATAAACCATAAGTCGGTTGTGTTAAGCCTAGAAGTTATTGAACATTAATAAATATAGTAAATTTCCTAAAAACGTTATGGATAAATTTTAATACATAAAGATATATATAAATGTACATGTAAATAAATACATTAAAATATTTGAGGGAATTAATAATCCTTGTGATAGTTATAATAAGTAGAATATATATATGATAAACCTTATGTTTTAATTGGTGTGTAATTAAATAGTCACTATTAACTTATGGGTTTTAATTACGCAACATAAACGTAACACGGTCTTGAGCTAACCTACTAAGCCCAAGTCTATGAACTCCAAAAGCCCACTTTAACAATCCAAAGAGAGTTTGGGCCACTCTCAGGAATAAATTCTAAATCATTCCAAACTAAACGAGTTGGGCCTAACAAAGGATTTAGTTAACAAGTCAAGTCCGAACCTTTGTAAGAGAATAATGGTAACCTGAAACTATTAATCAGTAAGTGAAGAAGGTTGTTGGGTTTATAAGTCTCTTAACTAATCGACACTTGGAACACCTTAATTATAGGTTACTATTGGGGAATCACTTATTCGAGTTAGTTATTGTTCTTCACATACCAGGTACGATTTCTCATACTCCGATATTTTTGCTGATTGACTTGTGGAATGTTTTGGAAAACGCTAACTGACTTAGAGAGGAATTTCTAAAAAGGAAATGGTTGTGTGACTGACTCAGCTTGTGTGACTAACTAAACCTTGGATGTGAAACTTACTTGGGTATTGGTTCCTTCTATTTGGTTGTTCCATTAGACATTGACGGCTTAGGGTTTACGCTTCTGCACTCTGTAGGACTGAGTGTTTTGGTATTGCTCTGGGTAGTTAGTGATCTAGTGAGAATTTGGAAAAGGTCAATCTTGGAAATCTTTCTTTTGACTCTGGATATCGTTTCATCCATGAGCTGGTTCTTGAGTGTTGGGTAAAAACCTAACGGCAAGTATACCGGTCGATTATAGCAAGTTTTTCCTAGAAGTGTCCCTCCAGGTTATCGAATCCAAGGGAGGCAGCGTTTTAGTTTAATTGATATTTAAGAACAAATTAATAAAATAACTCAAGTAACAGGGGGGTTTTGTTTGTTTGGATTACTAAAGTATAAAACAAGAATGTAAATATGAGCAAAGGTAATAAATGCAAGACAGTGGATAAAATAATAATGTTTTTGGTTTAATAAACAAGGGAAATTCCGGTTTACTAATCCTCCAAATTCTTCGGTTCCTTTCACAGTGTGTTAAACAAAATTCATATTAAAATCCTAGATCAGAAATATTCCACGTTCGGTCTCCCGCTCGGTGGAATCTAATTAACAGCTAATAAATTTTAACTCTCGTTACAAATTTACTAATTGCTAATAGCTTTATGAATAATCCAGTTTAATGATCAGTTAATATCCTAGAGGAATTACCATCTCTAAATTAACCGGTACTGTTTCTGTTGTCTATTATCTACCGCAGTTCTCACATATAAGCAGATAAACTGGTAAAATCAAGTAACTGGCCAAATCACAAGATTTATAAAAATAAATAAGGAACAATACTTTAATCTATTAAAATGGTAAATCACACAGATACTGGAACCTTGAATTTGGATAATAGCAAACCGAAATTTATAAAAACTACTCAGCCATTGAAATGAAAATACTGTAAAAATATGTAAATAACATTAAAGAAGAAAAGAAGAAGAAACTCTGTTTTAAGGCTCTTTGATGGAGTCTCTATGCACAACCAGCAGTTTCCTCTACTCAATCTCCAGATGATGGTGAAGTCTCCAGCTGCTTGTGTATCCCAGATTTTGTGTGGATGTATGTAGGTGTTTTGTGAGATGGGTGATATGGAACGTAATGAGATGGGGATGAATGGAGTTGTGGTATTTTTGCTCTCAGAATGTGTGTCTTGAATGAGAGGGATTTGAGTTCTATTTATAGAACTCATTTGCTTGAGTACGTAGCAGCAGCATGGTGGTGGAGATGATGCTGGAGTTTTAGAAGGGGAATGGTGGGTGGTTGATGGAGAAATATGTGACTACTTCTACCACATAGGCAGTATACCTATCGTTTTGCGGGTATAGTGATTAAATGGGGTTGTCGATCTCAGGGACCTCGTATAATTAATTGACAATATATGATTAAACTAAAGAAAACAAGAAATATTACTTTTTCGGTTTTGAATGATTGATTAAAAAGAAACTAAACTGCAAGGAGAAATAGAACAATTTAAAAGGTAAATAAACAATAAGGGATTTAAAGAGTGGTGAATGTGAGAAATAGAAAAGCGCACCCCGGGTTGTTTGCTTACCTATTCCTTTTTATATCTGTTAATAAATTCTTCCTTCAATTTGACTGCAATAACTCATAAACTTTAATTAATTCATTAACGACTAAGTATAATGAATCCTGACCAATTGTTAGATCTAGCAGCAGACAAATGCTCTAGACCGGACACAATTAATTGCATAAAGAGCAGTTTCTATTGGAGTCTAATTAACCTATAGGCGGGATCACGCTTCTAGCTGTTAATTAGGTTCAACTTCCTTCGTCTCGTTATCTATCTCAGCTCTCGCGTATTAATAAGATAACTACAAGGGTTGTTCTAATTACTGGCCAAATAATTAAAACATTTGAAGGACAGGAATTGAACTGTTGCAGTTAACAAAATTTATCTGAAGAATCACATAGCAGAATTCAAGAAATAGGTTTGCTTCCCAACCCGGGAAGCTAAAATACTTACTCGCTCATCGTTACAAAAACAACGATAATAGAGAAGGAATGCATTAAATAAATTAAAGTAAGGGTAAGAGGTAACTCCAGATTAGAAGTTCACTCTGGATCCTTGCTTCAACTTCGTCTTGCGTTGCCCCGACTGCTAACTTTATTCCTGTAAAGCTGGTGTGTAACAGGAAAATAAAATGAAAAGTGGGATGTATGTGTTACGTGGTAATTTAATGGAGTGGATGGGTGATGATTTCTGATAGAGGGAATGAAGTGAATGGAGCACGATCGTGGGAGAGGGAGTATGGCAGATGATTGGGTCGATCCATGATTTTTAGCAACCAGAGTGTGGGTTTATATAGGCTAAGGAAATGAGAAGCAGACAACGGAGAAATCAGGGATGGTGCAGTTGGTGAATCAAGATGGCGGTGGAGTTGGTGAGCAGATCCGTGAAAATTGTAGTCAGAGATTTAATTCGCAGCAACAATTGATTGCAGACAGAGCAGGCGTCACGCGTGAGTGAATTAAGGTAGGCGCCGTCTGGTATTAATGAAGGAGCAGTTCGACTGCGGCGCCGCAAAGGAAGAAGGAAGAAGAAAATCGTTCGCGTCGAATTCAGTCACGTCCGCATGAGGGCGTGACCTCCGTCCGCCCCATGCTCACGCGGACTCCTCTGTCGTCTGCGCCTCCGTCCGCCCCAAACTCACGTGGACTCCTCTGTCGTCCGCGCCGCCGTCTGCGCCTCTTCATGCGGACGCAGCTGACGTCCTCATGCGGACACAGTCGTGGACGAATCTGTTTTCTATTTTCTTGCAATCTTCAACCGGCTCCAGATTCTTCGTTATAAGTCCGTTTTACTCACCGTTTTTTGCGTTGGAAAGATTGTGAAATAAACTATTTGATACAACACTTTTTCCTACATTTAACACATAAAAATATATCAATTCATATCAAAACATAAATCTAGGAAAATCGTAAGATAAGTGAGAAATATTACTTAAAATACTGCAAATTATAAGGTAATTAAACCCTTAAAAGTCTATATATTTCGCACTTATCAAACTTCCTCACACTTATCTTTTGCTCGTCCTCAAGCAAATAAAGAACAAACTTTCTCTAAGGTCACAGTATCAAACTCCGGGTTTCAACAATCGTGGAAGGAAATCAAGCTAAATGGCAATCAAAAGAATAATCCTGCTCATAGATGTAGGTTTTTGTAAACAGTGAAACAGAAAATTTTTAATAAGAGCATGGATAAGTTAGATTGTAAAGATTGAACATAGATTAGCTTGGAACCTTCCACCAATTACTTTTCTCTAACCTTTGGGTGACAAGGGGTGTGAAGTAACACCTTATTCCGTGATACCTTTCAACACCACATACTCATGATCAAAATATGAAAACTTGCGACAATCATTCAGCATTAAGAGTTTTGCATGTTCATTTTTTTTTCTTGTTCGCACAATTTGTTTCATCCCCCAGACTTTTCTCTTCACCCATGTAGCGGCTTTGGGCCTTCTATCCCAGATCACAATACCTTAGGTAGATGGGTGATGAGGCACCCCAAGGACTTAATAACCGAATGAAGAGGCCTGTTTTGGTTCAGAAAACTTCATTATATGATCAGAGGAGTACCTTGCTTTATCCTTTTCATACCAAACTTTCACTTAGTTCCATGATTGCCAAGCTAAGTTAGTTCAATTTCCACAATCAGCTTATCCACCAGATTTCAGTGAAAATAGATTAATTTTGAAGAAAGAATTTGATACATACAAACAACGTCAAGCAGAACGATTCTTGAGATTGTCATCAGGCTTGATTTCAAAATTTTCCACAAAAATTTTAGCCCGAAAATTCAACATGTATTGGCCTTTAGAGAAGCTTACTATCATAATTAGAGAACAATAAAAGTCAAGTGTGGCATTAGGTACTACTGGCATATTTTCAGGGAAAGGTCAAAACTTCCTCACACTTAAGAGGAGCAATGTCCTCATTATTCATAAAATAATCAAGAAAAGACCTTTCAAAATATGCCAGACTCATGAAGGATTCATTTAGGACGCTATGGACTTAATCAATCAACAGTTAAAGCACGAGTGGCTGAACATAAATATTAAAAATAAAGGAACTGAGACTCCCCTGATATCGTGAGATTGAGGAAGGTGCCCTTCCTTACACTTAAAGCATTGGCGGTTGGGTCGATGATCCTCACACTTGAGTCTAAGCAAGGGTTCAGCTTGGAGTGATTGCAACAAACGGTTTACCTACACACACTGTCGAATACCAAAATAACGCTGGGAAGCGTTGCGTTAATAGCACAGGTACAATTACCTCCTTCCTCTTCTTCCCCTTTTTATATATATATATAACTATATATTAGAGAGAAAGTATGCGTAGCTTTAAAACATGAATTGAAAAGTACCCCTGGGTTGCCTCCTAGTCAGCTGCCCTCTTTGTAGTCATTGGCTGGACTTTGTGGAGTAGCTAACCTGCAATTGGATCTTTAAGAGATACTTCATATGTAGCAGCTTGATCCAGTGTAGTACCCAGAAATTTCTTGACTCTTGACCCATTGACTTTAAATGTTTCCCCCTTTGCATTGGCGAGTTCAATCGCACCGAATGGGGAAATGCTTATAATAGGGTAAGGTCCTGACCAGTATGATTTCAGCTTACCTGGGAAGAATTTGAGCCTGGAGTTGAAAAGTAGGACTTGGTCCCCCACCTTAAATTCTCGATTGGCAATCATCTTGTCATGCTAGCGCTTGGTACGTTCCTTATATATTACAACATTCTCGTAAGATTCGTTCCTGAGTTCCTCCAACTCTGTCAACTGGAACTTGCGTTTATCACCGGCTTGCTATAGGTCAAAATTAAGAGCTTTCAAGGCCCAATATGACTTGTATTCTAATTCCACAGGCAAGTGGCATGCCTTCCCAAAAACCAACTTTTAGGGAGACATGCCAATTGGTGTCTTGAAAGCAGTGCGGTAGGCCCAGAGTGCTTCATCTAATCTAAGTGACCAATCCTTACGAGAAGAGTTCACCGTCTTTTGTAAGATCCACTTGAGCTCTCGGTTTGTCACTTCGGCCTGCCCATTTGTTTGAGGATGGTAGGGTAAGGCAACCTTATGTCGAACCCCATACTTCTTTAAAAGTGCTTCAAACTGGCGGTTACAGAAATGGGAGCCACCGTCACTGATTATGGCTCGAGGAACACCGAATCGAGTGAAAATATTTTTCTTGAGGAACTTCACAACAGTTTTAGCATCATTAGTAGAACAGGCAAGGGCTTCCGCCCATTTTGAAACATAATCAATAGCTACTAAGATGTAAAGATTACAAAAAGAGTTTGGGAAGGGACCCATAAAATCAATACCCTAGACGTCAAATAGCTCAACTTCTAACATGTTATTCAGTGGTAGCTCATTCCGACGAGATAGATTACCTTGCCTTTGACACCGATCACATGTAGAAACAAAAGCATGACAATCCTTGTGAAGGGTGTTCCAGAAAAAACCTGATTCTAGTATTTTTGCGGCGGTTCGAGTGGCGCCATGATGTCCACCGGCTTCTCTGGAATGGCAATGGAGGAGAATGTTTCTGACCTCTGACTTCTGGACACATCTCCTAATGATTCCATCTGCACAGACTTTAAGCAGATAAGGGTCATCCCAAAAATAATGTTTGACAATGGAAAAGAACCTCTTTCTCTGCTGATAAGTCATATCAGCTGGAATAATTTTCCTAACAAGGTAGTTAGCGATATCAGCAAACCATGGATCCTCAACATCTTCTGCTGCAAATGCTGACTCGTCAGGGAAGGACTCGTTGATGGGAGTCCCATCATCAGATGCCTCCATCCTGGACAGATGATCAGCTACCACATTTTGTGTTCCCTTCTTGTCCCTGATCTCAATATCAAATTCTTGCAGTAGGAGAATCCACCTAATTAACCTGGGTTTTGACTCTGCCTCAGCAAACAAATACTTAAGAGCAGAGTGGTCAGTATGTACAATAATTTTACCACCCAGTAAATAGGATCGAAACTTATCTAGAGTAAAAACTACCGCTAGTAATTCTTTTTCTGTGGTTGCATAATTTTTCTGGGCGTCATTCAAAGTCCGACTTGCATAATATACTACCCAAAGAATTTTATCAATCTTCTGACATAAAACGGCTCCCACAGCGTAATCACTAGCGTCACACATTATCTCAAAAGGGAGTGACCAATCAGGAGACACAACGACGGGTGCAGAAATCAGCTTTTCTTTTAATAAATTAAAAGCTTTTAGACATTCTTCAGAAAAATGGAACTTAACATCTTTTGCGAGTAGATCACACAGAGGTTTAGAGATTTTGGAAAAATCTTTAATGAATCTTCTATAAAAACCTGCGTGTCCAAGAAAACTACGAATATCTCTAACAGAAGATGGTGGTGGGAGCTTTTCAATTACCTCGACTTTAGCCCGGTCTACCTCAATACCTTTTGAAGAAATTTTGTGGCCCAGGACGATTCCTTCTCGAACCATGAAGTGGCATTTTTCCCAATTTAACACCAGATTGGTTTCTTCACACCTGGACAGCACAAGATCAAGGTTTTCTAGACAGGATTCAAATGTTAGACCATAAACAGAAAAATCATCCATAAAAACTTCAATGCACTTCTCAATATATTCAGCAAAGATGGCCATCATACAACGTTGAAACGTGGCAGGAGCATTACATAATCCAAATGGCATTCTTTTATAACTATAAGTTCCATACGGACAAGTAAAAGTTGTCTTATCCTGATCCTCAGGAGCTATAGGGATTTGAAAGTAACTTGAAAAGCCATCCAGAAAGCAGTAGTAGTCATGTCCAGCTAGTCTTTCCAACATTTGATCAATGAAAGGTAATGGAAAATGTTCCTTACGAGTGGCGTCATTTAACTTTCTATAATCAATACAAACCCGCCATCCTGTAGTGGGGTGCTGGGTAATCAGCTCACCCTTTTTCATTAGGAACCACAGTTATTCCTCCTTTCTTTGGTACTACCTGAACTGGACTTACCCACTTACTGTCTGAAATAGGGTAAATAATGCCTGCATCGAGTAGTTTGATTACCTCTTTCTTAACTACCTCTTTTAGGACTGGGTTAAGACGCCGCTGAGGCTGAGCCAATGGTCGGTAGTTATCTTCCATATAGATTCGGTGAGAACACAACTGAGGGCTGATTCCTTTAATATCTGCTATCGACCAGCCAATAGCTGATGTATGATTGCGCAATACCTCCAGTAGTTGCTTCTCTTGAGTTCCTGTCAAGTCAGAAGAGATTATAACAGGTAATTCAGATGGTTCATTAAGAAAAGAGTATTTCAAGTGAGAGGGAAGGGGTTTCATCTCCACTGTAGGAGGTTTCTCAATAGACGGTCTTGGTCGGTCAGCACTCCGCTCGACTTTCTCAAATTGCTGCTGGTACTTGTGGAAGTGTGGCCGCCTTTTGTTTAACTCTTCAGCCATGAGGGCCATATCTGGATCCTCATCATTAGCTTCACAAGATGCCATAAGACATCTTTCCAGGATTTCCTCCTCTTCTCTGCTTAAAATAGTTTCCTGCACTAAAGAGTCAACAACATCTATTGCAAAGCAGGATTGAGCAGTGGCAGGACGCTTCATGTTGCGTGTCATGTCGAAAACAACCTGCTCATCATGAAATCTTAGAATAATCTTTCCTCCTTCCACATCAATGAGAGTGCGGGCAGTTCTCATAAATGGTCTGCCCAAAATTAGCGGTACATCTGTATCTTCCTCCATATCAATGATGATAAAATCAGCAGGGAAAATAAATTTATCAATAGAAACTACCAGGTCCTCAACTTTTCCTTTAGGATAGATTATGAAACGGTCTGCTAGTTGTAATTGAACAGAAGTGGGAGCACATTGACCGACGCCTAATTTCTTCAAAATAGATAAAGGCATCAAATTAATACTTGCTCCTAAATCACATAAACCGTTACCACAATCCACCTTCTCGATAGCGCATGGAATGATGGGAAGACCTGGGTCTCCTAACTTGGGTGGCAGTTTCTTCAAGAGAACTGCAGATACTCTTTCTGTCAATTTGACTGTGTCAGACTCTAGCAAAGAACGCCTGTTAGACAAAATATCTTTCATAAATTTAGCATACATAGGCATTTGAGACAAAGCATCAGAAAAAGGGATGTTAATAGTTAATTTCTTAAAGATATTAAGAAATTTCCCATATTGCTCATCCATGTTCTTTTTCTTTAGTCTGTTAGGGAATGGAATAGGAGGATTATAAGAGAGTTGAGAGGGTTTAATAGTGAGAGATTCAGGAGACTCCTTCTCCTTGGGATTTGTTGTTTTCTCCACTTCAGGTTGAGTTTCAGCTGGCTTATTAAAATCTTCTTCAATTCCTGGAACATCAGAAACTAGTTCCTTGCCGCTTCTCAGAGTTACTGATTTTGCGTGCTCCCTTGGGTTAGGGTCAGGCTGACTGGGAAGTGACCCTGTTGGCCGCTGTGCCAGCTGTTGTGAAATTTGACTCATTTGCCTCTCTAAGCTTAGGTTGATAGAAGCTTGATCAGCGTTTCTAGCGGCTTGTTCACAGAGTTTGGCTTCTATTTCGGCAAACCTGGAGTTTGTAGTTTTGCCTTGTTTAAGGATTTCTGCCAGCATATTCTCAATTTTACCACTGCCTCCTTGAGAATTTTGGGATTGCTCCTGCTGTCTAAAGTAAGGTGGTCTATTTTTGTTGAACCCAAAATTACCTATAGACTGATCATTACCCCTCCATGGAGGTTATTGATTATTCCTCCAATTATTCTGATTGAAATTGTTAGGATAAGGGTTACCTGGTCTATTGTTGATCGATTTTAACTCTTCGGGGTTACCTGCATAGCTAGGACCTTCACAGTTGAACGTTTCGTGGGCTCCTCCACAATTCTCACAACAAGGATTCACGAAAGGCGAAGAAGTAGCTGCCTTCGCGGTTTGCTGTTGCGTCTGGTTTACAGCTAACTTCTCCACAACTTTAGTAAGAGCTGCTAGTTGAGCGGATACATGATCCTGTGGGGGAATATTATACATACCTGCTTTTGGCTCACCTCTCCCCTTGTTCTTGCACCACTGTCTGGTACTAGCGGTCATGGTGTCCAAAAGCTTCATCGCATCATCCCCAGTTCTTGCCATAAAGTTTCCTCCAGATGAGGAACTTAGTACCATCTTGTTTGAATCGTTCAATCCCTTAAAGAACGACAGTACTAGTTCTTCGCTACTCATACCATGGTGTGGGCATTGAATCTGCAGCTCCTTGAATCTATCCCAAGAGTCATACAGGGACTCACCTGGTTCTTGACAAAAGTTTGTGATTCCAGCGATCTTCTCCCTTGTGTTTGACGGTGGATAGTACTTCGCCAGGAACTTGTTTGCCAAGTCAGCCCAAGTGTGGATGCTACCCGGTTGCAGACTCCTGAGCCACCTGGACGCTCCGTCTTTCAGAGAATAGGGGAACAGCTGTAGACGAATGCGCTCATTCAGGTTCCCCGTCTTGTTGAATGTATTGCAGAAGTCCAGGAATGTAGAGATGTGGTGTGGGGCATCATCTGAGTCAAGCCCGCTGAATTGTCCCTGGTGGTACAAAGTGGTGATGAAGCTCGTCTTGAATTGCCAGGCGTCGAGCTCAACTTGTGTCACTTGAGGGAGGACGATAGCAGAGGATCGTCCTTCTACTGATGGTTGCTGGTACTCCCCTAGAGTTTGTTGGTCGTCATAGCAAACTGCAGTTGTCGCCTGCTGTGGAGAACTCTTTCGATTTCTGGCTGAAATTCAGCTATAGGCTCTCCTGCAGATCGTGTCCGACGTATAAGGGACGAGTTGTTATGAATATGGAAAATCAAAATATAAAGCACAAGATAGTAACAAACGTAACCAACTCAAATAAAATTAAAACGAAAAGAAAAAGAAAAGAAGAATGTAAACTCAATGTTATCTAATCAAATCAAAATCTGAATTATATATTAATCTAAATCACGTAAACTAAAACTACCAAAATCAAAGTTGAATAAAATTATTACTAAAACAGAAAAAGAAAACTTAAATAAAAACTTAAACAAATTAAGAAGACTCACCCTGCTGTACGTGAATGTAGCAAGTAAGTAAAAAAATCGAAACTTCAAAAAGTAAAGCAATAGAAATTTAAAGAAAATCGAACTAAAATTTGATCCTAGTAACAACAAAAAAAAAGGAAAAGAGATAAACAAAATAATAATAAAAAAAAGAAAAGTAACGAGAAAGAAAACGTAATGCAAAAATAACGACAGAATTATACAAACATAAATCTAACACGAAAAAAAAAACAAAAAGAAATATAAATCAAATGTACAGTACCCCTATACTAACCTGAAGACAAAGTACGTAATCAAAATTCAAGAATTAGACAAAGTAAATGTCAACACAATTATCGACATAAAAAAAATACTAAAAAAATAAAAGAAAGAAAAAGAAAGAAACACAGTTATCGAAGAGTAATAAAAAGAAATCAAAACGTAACAGAACAAAACGAAATATATTGAATAAAAATAAGACAAAAATAAAAGAAAAAAAACTAGGATAAAATCTCAATCAAATAAATAATAATGTCAATTAACCGTGCCAGAGGTCCCCGGCAACGGCGCCAAAAACTTGGTGGAGAAATATGTTACTACTTCTACCACATAGGCAGTGTACCTATCGTTTTGCGGGTATAGTGATTAAATGGGGTTGTCGATCTCAGGGACCTCGTATAATTAGTTGACAAATATTTGATTAACTGGGAAATTAAGTTAAACTAAAGAAAACAAGAAATATCACTTTTTTGGTTCTGAATGATTGATTAAAAAGAAACTAAACTGCAAGGAGAAATAGAACAATTTAAAAAGGTAAATAAACACAGAGGGATTTAAAGAGTGGTGAATGTGATAAATAGAAAAGCGCACCCCGGGTTGTTTGCTTACCTATTCCTTTTATATCTGTTACTAAATTCTTCCTTTAATTCTTACTGCAATAACTCAGAAATTTTAATTAATTCATTAACGACTAAGTATAATGAATCCTAACCAATTGTTAGATCTAGCAGCAGACTAATGCTCTAGACCGGACACAATTAATTGCATAAAGAGCAGTTTCTATTGGAGTCTAATTAACCTATAGGCGGGATCACGCTTCTAGCTGTTAATTAGGTTCAACTTCCTTCGTCTCGTTATCTATCTCGGCTCTCGCATATTAATAAGATAACTACAAGGGTTGTTCTAATTACTGGCCAAATAATTAAAACATTTGAAGGACAGGAATTGAACTGTTGCAGTTAACAAAATTTATCTGAAGAATCACATAGCAGAATTCAAGAAATAGGTTCGCTTCCCAACCCGGGAAGCTAAAATACTTACTCACTCATCGCTACAAAAACAACGATAACAGAGAAGGAATGCATTAAATAAATTAATGTAAGGGTAAGAGGTAACTCCAGTTTAGAAATTCACTCCGGTTCCTTGCTTCAACTTCGTCTTGCGTTGCCCCGACTGCTAACTTTGTTCTTGTAAAGCTGGTGTGTAACAGGAAAATAAAATGAAAAGTGGGATGTATGTGTTTACGTGGGAATTTAATGGAGTGGATGGGTGATGATTTTTGATAGAGGGAATGAAGTGAATGGAGTACGATCGTGGGAGAGGGAGTATGGCAGATGATTGGGTCGATGGATCATCTTCTAGCAAAAACCAGAGTGTGGTTATATATAGCTGAGGAAATGAGAAGCAGACAAGGAGAGAAGTCAGGGACGGTGCAGCTAGTGAGTAGATGGCGGTGGAGGTGGTGAGCAGATCCGCGAAATCGCAGTCAGAGATTTCATTCATGATTGGGCAGCAGCAATTGATTGCAGACAGAGCCGGCGTCCCGCGTGAGTGAATTAAGGTAGGCGCCGTCTGCATTAATGAAGGAGCAGTTCGACTACGGCGCCGCAAAGGAAGAAGAAAACTGTTCGCGTCGAAATCTGGATCTGGCGCATTTTTTTAGACACGTCCGCCCCTGCGTCCGCCTAAACTCACACGACGTGTGTGTTTGTCCGCCTAAATGTCCGCGCCTCTTCATGCGGACGTGAGTGATGTCCGCCTCGTGTCATGCGCCTCTTCATGCGGACGTGAGTGATGTCCGTGTCCGCCCAGGCGTCCGCGCCTCTTCATGCGGACTCGCTTGTGTCTGAGCCTCTGTCCGCGCAAACTAATGCGGACACCCCTTGTGTCACGCCACTGTTCTCTATTTTACTGCAGTCTTCAACCGGCTCCAGATTCTTCGTTATAAGTGTTTTACTCGCCGTTTGTTGCGTGGGAAGCTTGTGAAATAAACTATTTGATTCCAACACTTTTTCCTACATTTAACACATATAAAATATATCAATTCATATCAAAACATAAATCTAGGAAAATCATAAGATAAGTGAGAAATTTACTTAACTACTGCAAATTATAAGGTAATGAACCCTTAAAAGTCTATATATTTCGCACTTATCACTAAGCTTGCAGAGCTTTTCGACAGAGAGATTTGTGAGACATCATGGGGTACCGAAAACGATTGTATATGACGAACAGAGATACCAGATTTTTATCGAGGTATTGGAAATCCACACGGGAAGCGCTTGGTACCGAGCTGAAGCTAAGTACAGCGTTCCACCCACAGATAGATGGTCAGAGTGAGCGCACCATCCAGACACTTGAGGATATGTTACGTGCATGTGCACTTGACTTTCAGGACCAGCTGGATTGACAAGTACATCTGATCGAGTTTAGCTACAACAACAGTTACCATGCTTCGATCAAGAGTCTCCTTTCAAGGCTTTGTACGGTATAGACCATTGCCGCACGCATTATGGTGGGATGAGTCGAGTGAGATGGTCATTATAGGACCAGAGTATCTTGAACAGTTCAGGCAGAAGTTCGCCAGATCCGGGCTAACATGAAGGTAGCTCAGGATAGACAGAAGTCGTACGCAGATGTACGAAGACGTGACCTGGAGTTCACCGTGGGCGATCAGGTATTCTTAGGGTATCCCCATGAAGGGAGTATTCGTTTTGGCCAGAAAGGCAAGTTGAGCCCAAAATATGTGGGGCCTTATGTTGTGACGGAGCGGATCGGCCCGGTAGCTTACAGACTTGATCTACCCACCGAGCTGGGCAGGTACATGATGTATTTCATGTGTCCCAGTTGAAGAAGTATATGTCTCATCCGTCTCATGTGCTTCAGCTGAAAGGCTAACCTTAGAGCCACCATGCGATCAGTGGAGACTCCGATACGGATTCTGGAGAGCAAGACTCGAGACACTCGCCATAAGTCTGTGAGATTGGTGAAGGTTCTTTGGTCTAACCAGGACGTTGAGGAGGCCACTTGGGAGCTGGAAGATAAGATGAAGGCGAAGTACCCGTCATTGTTTACTTCTTACTGATTATGTGTATAGGGTACGGGCGACCCCTTTTTAAGGGGGGTAGAGCCGTTTCGGCTATGTGTGTACGACGTGTATTTAAATACATCGTCTATGTTATGTTGTTACGTTACAGACCGTTGTGTCTGAATGATGTTGTGTTGTATGGACCTTGTGTCCGATGTTATGTTGTATGGACTTTGTGTCCCACCTTATGTAAGTGTGTTGTAAATGTTGTATGGAAATATTTGTTTATATGTATTCCCGTGTTCTAACATTTAGGATATGTGGAAGTGTGAACTTTGAGGACAAAGTTCATTTAAGGGGGGTAGATTGAAATACCCCGAACCTTAGGATGTTTTTTAAACATTTAAATATGGTATATTAAGACTAAAAAGAGTCTTAGAAGCATTAGTAAGCAAATTAAACCATAGAAAACACAAAATGTGCTTAAGGTCAATAAAGAGCCAAAATGTGCTCTAAGCTTGGGATAAGCTTGGTTAAGAACTAATGAACTTACCAAGACCTTATTTATATACTTATGAACATATTAAACCAATTACCAAAGAAAACCAAGCTTGAAGACAAGTTAAAACACAAAATGTGCTTTAAGGAGTCTTAAAGCACATTTTTGAAAAATTGTCTTGTAATGAGTTTTGAATGGCTAATGTCCATCATTACTCTTTAATTAATATGTGTACTATATAGTATCACATTTGGAAGTCTATATCAATGGAAAATCAAAAATTTCACTTCTATATGCCTTGTTTTTATGAATAGTGACTTTAATAAGCTAGTTTATAACATATGTTGTTATAAGTAATTAAATGAGTCATCAAAGACTAAAATACCCTTGTTATAATAATAGGGGCCTGTTTTTAATTGTGGTGACTCACCACTCTTGTAACTTGTTAAGTAAATAAAGATGACTCTTAAGTACTATTTTGCTTTAAGGTATAAATATCTCCTAAAAAGCAAAACAAACTCACTTATCTCATTCTCTCATTTCCTTTCTTCTTTTCCCACGGTTCCAAGTCTTCTTCAACCTCTCTTCTTTCTTCCATTCACGATTTGCAATAGTACTACACAAACTCCATCTTTGACCTCTTGTAATTCCTAGCTCACTTAACTAAATCAAAAAAAACACCACCATTCTTCCTCTCACCAAGCTCTTCATTCCTATCTTCTCAAAACTTCAAG
>CM041780.1:169848494-170047170 GCA_023374045.1 Limonium bicolor | reverse complement strand
GGTTGTATTCGCACAACAACCCTACTTGGATAACCTCCAATTCGCATGTTATGTCAACTACACAGAAACGGAAGGATTTACCTGCAACGGGGCACCTTCGTGCACTTCCTACCTAACCTACTGGTCCTCCCTGCCTTCCTACGTATCCGTCCCTTCCATCGCTTTTCTCCTATCCGCCAAAGAATCCGACATAGCCACCGCAAACAACGTCAGTGATGTGGCCACTTTCCCCGACAGGCACGCCATACTCGTCCCGGTCAACTGCAACTGTACTGCGGTTTACACCGCCACAGACTCGGACGGGAAACGCCGCCAGCATAAGTACTACCAGCACAACGCAACCTACACTCTGAAGACAAAGCTGGAGACTTATCTCACGGTGGCTAACGACACCTACGGAGGACTGACGACTTGCCAGGCGATGATCGCTCAGAATCCCGTGGACAGCTACAATTTGACTGTTGGGCTGAAACTTGTGGCTCCACTCATGTGCGCCTGCCCGTCAACGAATCAAACCGCCAAGGGGTTCAAGTACATCGTAACTTATTTAGCCGATTGGGACGACGACGTTACAACTATTGCGGGGAAGTTCGGTGTTGATGAGCAGGTCATTCTGGACGCTAACGAGTTGACCCCTGATAGAACGATTTTCCCCTTCACCCCGATTTTGGTTCCGTTGAAATCCCGACCTAGCAACTTGAATTTGAATCCGAACACTTCATCTCCTTCCCCGCCCCCGTCTTCATCCCTGTCCCCTCCGCCCCCGTCTTCGACTGGTGGAGGCGGCGGGGATTCAAAATGGTTATATGTTGGTGTGGGGATTGGGGCTTCGCTGTTGATAATTGGGATTTCATCTTTAGTCTTTTGTTTATTCGTTCACCGGCGGCGGCGGCGGCTTTCCAGTGTTCCCGTGGTTGCTGCTCCAACTTCTGCAGCGAGAAAGGCCGCAGCCGATGGAAATCACTACGGATTGGCAGAGTATAAAGCCGTGGCAGGAGTTGGATCTGGTGGGAACGATGATACATCGACAAGCAACAACTCGTGGTCGATTTCATCAAGCGGGGTGAAGTACGCAATCGAGTCACTGACTGTGTACAAATTCGATGAATTGCAGAGGGCGACGGGGAATTTCAGTGAATCAAACAGGATAAAAGGGTCAGTGTTTCGGGGATATTTCAACGGGAATCGAGCGGCGGTGAAGATGATGAAAGCGGATGTGTCCGCTGAAATCAACATTCTGAAGCAGATAAATCACTCGAGCATCGTGAGATTATCTGGATTCTGTATTCAGAGCGGGAACACATACTTGGTGTACGAGTACGCGGAGAAAGGTTGTCTTCAGGATTGGCTGTTATTGAGAGATTCGTATTCAAATTCAAGTTCCAATGATCATAGTGGTGTGTCCTCTGGTTTATCGTGGAAGCAGAGGGTGCAGATTGCTCATGACATGGCTGATGGTTTGAATTATCTTCACAACTACACAAACCCGCCATACATTCACAAGAACTTGACGAGCAGCAACGTGATGTTGGATGGCAATTTGAGGGCGAAGATGACGAATTTTGGATTGGCAAGGTCTATCAATAACAGTAGTAGTACTCAGATGAGTGAAGATGATGATGGATTGATGCATATGCATTTGACTAGGCATGTCGTTGGGACGAAAGGGTATCTTGCTCCTGAGTTGATCGAGAGTGGTGTTGTTACTCCCAAGCTTGATGTTTTTGCTTTTGGGATGATATTGGGCGAACTCTTATCTGGGAGAATTGTGTCATCAACAGGTTCAGGGAATGACGATAATCCGGGTTTGACTGCTTCGTCTATAAGGCAAGTTGTTGAATGTGAGAATGCAAGGGTGGGCGTGAGGAGCTTCATCGATCCTGCAATGGGATTTGAGTATCCATTGGATCTAGCGTGCTCGATGGCACAGTTGGCTAATGATTGTCTCCAGCCTGATCTTAATTCACGCCCCTTCATTGCTGAAGTTCTCACTGCATTGTCCAAGATACGCTCTGCTTCTATGGATTGGGATCCCTCTGATGATTTAAATAGGACCTCGTCTGTTAACTATGGCCGTTGAGGTGATTGTTTTTTTTTTCCTCTTAGCTACGTGTTCTGGAAATGTATGGGTTATTTGTTTTCAGAAATATAATTGGGAAATTTGTAATATCACCTAAAATTTGGTAATTCACTAGTATGATTTTGAAACATATTTTTCGGTTGGCATAAGTTAACAATGTGCTCTTTTTTTTTCCAATGGTCATATTACTGCTGGAACAATTAGGTTAATGCCTAAGGATTAGTTTTTTCTTTAAATTGTACTAATTATTACTAAGTTTTTTTAGTTCACAATATACTACAAATGTTTTTAGAAATATACAATATAATACTGAGTTTAACTAATTTCATCCGTTATATTTCGTTAACTGTACCAGTATTATCCCTCAAAAAAAAAGGCTGAAATACCACGTTATTAATTAACCACCTGGTAAAGATCAGTGATATCAACAAATTCCACAAGATAATAACGGTTAGTTTTCTTCATATTTCAAAAATTCCAGAACATACCAATTTCTCGTAAAATAACACCTAGTTTTCTTAAGACTTCAATTATTTCAGAAGATACCACTACTAGAATAACGACTATTTTTTGAGCAATGCAATCTATATAAACAATTTTCAAACCATATATGTTTACTCACTCCAAAACAAGTCTATAGCATCACAAATCCACTAAAATAATTAATGGAAATATTAGTTCGTTCTATTTTTAATTTAAATTCTGTTTAGTTAGTACGTTTACATGTTTATTTGATGAATGAATCAAATTTATAATAGCAAATATATTGTTAAACTAATTATGTCAATTTAACAAGTATCAATTGTGTATTGTAATTAACCAAGCAAGAAATTATTTTATTAAATAATATTATTTTATATAAAAATAGAATTTTTAGAACAACAAATAAACATCGCTGCTTGGCCGGTAATACCTTGGTATGATCCGATGTTTGAACGTCTTCATCAATTGATCAATGATGGATGATTGAAGAAAAAAATGAAGTCCCAAATAACATTGTCGAACTTTGTTGGTTTTATTCGATAAGTCATTGGACACGTCGATCGATTATGTCCTTTCGGTTAATTTATGGAAGTGAATTATTTTAAGGTTTTGGAAAGGACAAGTGATTGACTTAGTGATCACAACTAAGGATTGACCTAGTAAAGTGTGTGGGTTCTAACCTATGCAGTCGCTAGCAAGTCAAATGGTGGGTGTTGCTACATTACTAGCGAGTCTTCACACTCCAGAATTAAACCTGTGTTTGGTGGACTCAACCATTTTCAAGTGGTTAACAAACATAGATAGTGAAGACCTATTGGCTGATGTGCGTCAAACAAATGGGTTGTCGTTTTCTAAACCTCTCACTGGGTTGTGGTATCCGCTTTGAGTTGTTTTGACACCATTCAAGATGATACATTATATGTACTTATAGTAGATCATAGCTATAAGTATACAAATAAAAATGTGCTTTCAATTGAATCATTTGTAGTACAATTTTTTTAATTTTCTAAAATCTAGCTACATTTAAATATTGTCAAAATTTTAATATTAACATTAAAGCATAATGCACTTAGTGTCATACCTTTCAATATTCTTTTATCTGAATGTAAGTGACTAACACCTGAAACGCCCTAAATTTTGTCCAGCTATTCTCTTCCCCTGGTGGAGGCTCTAGGGCGTTCTCTACTGTATTCGCACCTTCTCAAGTGGTTATCCCAGTTGATCCTTTCATTTTCCTTCTCCAATCAGTCTCTCTGGATAAAGTTTAGCCTCACTTTGCATGCGGGGTGTTTCGTCTTCTTTGTAGGCTTACTTTTGGCTTGCACGTCTACTTGTTTTGAAATCTAAATTCTCCTCTTGTCTAAGGAACTTCTTCACATCGCTTCAACCATTTCTTTTCCTGTTACTCTCTTTTCCTTGTGACTTTCCTTTGTGTTTTTTTTTCTCATTCACCATGGCTGGTAAAGACAAGGTGGTTGAGGATTTGGTGGCGCGATGTGCGGACTTGTCTCTAACGCCCGAGGAAGGTGCCACCATGGAAATGGATAATATAGTTCAGTTGGAGTCGCCCTTTCCCTTCGAGCGATGCCTCTTGGGGAAGCTCTTACATTCAAAGAATGTTGATGCTAAAGCTTTAGAGTGAACTCTAGGGATGGTCTGGCAGATGGAAACTTCTTTGTATGTAAGATACTTGGGATCTGGGGTCGTTTTTGTTTTAGTTTGGGGATGAGAAGGGTATGTAGATGGTTCGTGATGGTGGGCCTTGGACTTTCGATGAATATCGCCTGACACTGGTCGTAATCAATCACCTTAAAGCCCTGAAGAAACATCAGATTTAGTTGATACCGATCTAGATCAGGGTGCATAATGTGCCCTTTATCTTCTTCCATCGCGAGTTTGCTCGTCGAGTTTGTACTCGAGTGGGGTGCTCTCAAGATTGCTAGCCTAACGATGGGCATTGATTTGGTGATTTCCTTCGTATAAAGATTTTGATGGACATCACTAAACCGTTAGTTCTATATGTTACAGTGTGTGTTTTTAGTGAGGCTACTGTTTTCTGACTTACATATGAAAGGTTGCCTGCTTTGTGTTTCATTGTTGGATTTTGTTGCATGCCTTGAGGGAATATCCAGAGCACAAAGAGGGGGGAAGCGGGGTTTCCTTATAGCCCTTGGCTCTTGGCTGGTAGTTTGGGAGGAGGGCGGTTTAGGGTGGAAAGTGCTTGAGCTGGCTATGATGTTTCTGACGATAGGCCTGCTGTTGCAGGGATGCGTAAGAATCTAGAGCCTTTGAATACTACACAGGTGGATTTAATGTCTTCAAATCAAATGAATCAGGCTCAAGTTCAGCCATTTGTGATTGAACCATGTTGTTGAGTCTTAAGAAGTTTTTGAACAGAAGGAGGCTAGTATTGATCATATTGATTGTGAGGGTAGTAATTGTAACACCCCTACCGGTAATCACACCATTATCCACTGACCTGTCTCATATATCAACAACAACGCAGCGGTAATACCAACTCAACCGGGGGTGAAACAATGCCGTTAGTCACCCGCGTGACTAACTAGGCCAATCCAAACTCAATCACAACAACAAATACAATATCGGTCTGATGGGTCTTATACCGAGTACACTATACAAACGATGCTTCCTTTACTTAGACAGTTCTCAAGTCAATGCAACCTTTAACACCACAATATACAATACAATAACCATTCAATACTATGCCGAGTATCTACAATTCCCAAGTTTATCAATGACCCTTCGGTCTTACAAATCCACAATACATAAATACAATTCCCTTAACAACTACCCGTATCAATAACAACCCCGTCCTACTCTCGAACGGTGTCCGGCTTAGCTGTCAGACTCTTACAGTGTTCATATTCACTTCAGGTACCTGCACACTAAAAACGTTCCCCCTAGGGGGTCAGCTTACGCTGAATATGACTTCCGCATACCCCGCGTACTAGCGAGGGTACGCCGACTAATTGGTCGAGAGCATGCGGTTCATTTTAGCATAACAACATGCATACAACATACATTATATATGTACATTCACAATCAAGTTCAACATTGAACACAAGCACTATCACACACATCAAGGGTTGGTTCAATATGTTCTTTAATTAGGCTTGAGGGTTTCTACCTCACCATGCCTTACTCAACTACTCATGTACTACCCACTCCCTTGGGTACTCTTACTCACAATCTCAACAAGGTCTACAACACTCAACTCAATTCCCCACTCAACTCAAATTCTCAAGTCCCACAAGCCACAACTCAATTTTCAACACTCACATACTCGATTCCATACTCAATACTCAATACTCAAGTTCCCAAAATACCCAATGCTCAAGGTACATGTTAAGTCGATCTCACGACCTCCGGGCAGGGTCATACACAAGACCCACCACCGGGCTCAAATACAAATAGGGCTATACAGTTAGCTCCTCAAATACTCAAATGACCGGTTCACTACCGGACTACTCAAATTCCCACAACTCCTCTCTCGGAGTCAATTCACAATCTCAAGGATTAGCCTAGAAGTATCTCTCTCGATAACATTTAATGGCTTAGGGAATTCCTCAATGTCTAGTATTCTAAGATTTAAGGTTTCAACCAACTTATTGAATACTCTCATGTTCGGGACATTGCTCATGTTAGTCGGTTCCTCTCATTGGGGTTCGACTATATTTCTAAGGGGTTTGGTAATCCCTTACCATTCATTACTTTACTCAAGGTTCGTATTTCGAACAACCTTCCAATCCTCTAGTTAGAGGTTACTTATATACTTCCACTAATATTTTGTGTGGGTTTAGTCATTTCGGTTCTCTAACCGTTATCGGGAGGTTACTACTCCCGTATACCTTCTCACGTTCGAATATGTTCTTAGGGTTATGTTACCGTGTATGGTGTCGATAGTTGTGGGTGTCCCACCTTTATTAGCTCGCACTTGACTCTTTCTACGAGTCTCTACTCACACAAGACTCAACTATGAGTCGCACTACCACACACAATCACATTCGAGCAATTCATTCACATTCCACATTTCATGAATTGTACAAACTTCAGTTTAACCAACAATTCAACCACAATCAATATCATACAACACAAGGAAGTACACACAATCCGATTCGTGCATTTATCTTGTTAGGTGATCACACAATCAAACAAACACACAAATGGGGTAACCAAGTTAGGATACAGAGCATGAGGAAATCATACCTTTCACCGGGGTTTATCTTTACCGGGGGTTCTCATGTTCTTTGGCTCACCCTTGTTCCTCGAATCATATTCTTGAACCACTAATTATATGTCAAATGGTTCAATTATTATTAAGGTGTTACGGTATGTACATCATTGCTACTCCCGTACTTACCCCGTTATCCCGTTATTTCGGTTTAACTTAATGTACTTAAACCCACAACTATCTCAATCACTTCCAACCTTTTTTATACTTCTTAGGACCTTTAAAGGTCACCAAACAACTCCTAAACATCATCTAAAACCAATACCATTCAAACCCCCATCATTTAAACCCTTAAAAACACATTTTGTTGAATTCTGGGGGTGGTCCGGGACCTGGTCCGGACCCTAGGTCCCGGACCAATACTGCTGCTAACTCTCGGCCATATTTTCATAGCTGGTCCTGGACTTGGTCCTGGACTTAAGTCCCGGACCAATTCCTGCATTTGCTCTCGGCATGTTTTTAAGGGGTGGTCCGGGACTTGGTGCATATCCTAGGTCCCGGACCTTGCTAAAACCTGCAACATACATTATTTTTCAGCCCCTAATCAATCCTTAAACCACCCTTAATCTTTTCCTAATCTTTCCACAAGTTTCCTACACATTTTAACACCTCAAAACACTCCTTGAACCACCTCAAATCCTTGGTCAAATCCCTACTCCAATTCTTGTTCAAATTCAACAATTCAATTTCCACACTCTTGCATTTTGCACTTTCACTCTTTTGCATTTCTAACTTGTCCTTGCTAGTTTTTACATCTTACCAAGCCTACCAAATCATTTAATGACCATACCAATTCCTTCCTAGATATACACCATTCTAAAACCCAAGTCCAACTCTCATTTCCTAAGTCTTGCACACTTGCTCCTTTCTAGTTTTTCCCAAAGCATTCCAACACTTATTGCTACAGATTTTTACCTCTCCTCTATTAGTTCCCCAAATGCCATTTCAAGGCTACAACTACACTCCAAACAACACTACAACACCTAGGTTCTCCAATACGCTAAGTCATCTTTAAACACTTGTTTTTCTACCAAAAATTTGCCATGACCTCCCCATAAACTGCACATGTCCAAACATCTTTTTCACCATTTTCAATCCTAAACTAGCCACACCCTTACAAGGGTCCTACCAGCACATAATATATATCCTCAACACTTCATTAAACACAATATAGCTCCCAAAATCAAACACATTGGCACTTAGGCCCTTAAATCAACAAGTTCACATTCTCTCTCAAATTTAACCAACTACATCAATTCCCACCGTTTGGGTTCATTATTTTAATTTAACCCTCCCCAAATTCTTAAACAATCAAAACAAGCATTAAGGTGAGTTTCTTACCTTAAGCTCACAAATTCCTCTTTTGATTCTCCTCTTGTTCCTCCTCTTCTCAAAATCGGTCAAGAGGGAATGGAGTTTCCAAACTCCATAACATTCAAGAAACACAAAAATGCATTGAATTAATTCTCTAAACCCTTGGGAAACTCTAAATCAATTTAAGGCTTAAGCACAAGGTTAGGGTTTACCTTTTGGAGCCTTTTAAGATGGGTTCTCACCCTTGAATCAAGAAGGGAATTACTCCACCATTAGAGGGTTGAAATGAAGCTCAAAATAAAGAAGAAAACAAGGTGTTACAAAGAGTAAAAATCGGTCACCTAAGGAGGGAGAACCAAAATGAGTTTTTCAATGAAATTTTTACCTTGTTTGAAAGAGGAGACTCCAAGCTAAAAGGTGATGTGCTTTTCTCTTCAAATGGGGAAAACCCATGGAGATGAAGTTCTTCATTTTGAAAAGAGGGAATGATAGAGAATGATGAGGGGGTTCAAATATGTAATTTTTTTGATTTGGAGCTCAAATGGAGCTTGGGCATGAAGAGGAAGTGAGCTAGCCATGGGAGCTCTTGTAACAGCTCAAAAATCGCCAGAGGTGGGGGGGGAAGGAGGAAGGATCACGGTGGAAGGAGGAAAAAGGGAGGAGAGAGAGAGGAAATGAGAGGAAAGAGAGGGTAAAGGTGCTTTATCACTTTTTGCTTTATTTGCTTTTTTTTTCTTTTTCTTTCTAACTAGCTAAATGTGAGTGTGTGAGAGGGCTGTCTCACAATTAAAAAACCGGCCCACATAATTATTACAAGCTGGAGCGTTTTTCGTCTTTTACAGAAACGCTCGTTTATTTACCCGGTTTAGCACTATTCACTAACGGGCCCGTTTTCGGAATTTCTCGTTTCATTAATTTTAAGGCGTATCTCCCATAGCATTTATTTTCTCGTTATTAAATGAACTATAATTTTTTTTACGGATTCGTTTGACCACTCAAAGTCACGTTTTCGGGTTTTCTCGAAAAACGTGCGCTAAAGCTTTATTAGTGTTTTTAATTCGTTTTATGGATCTGTTTTCTTCGGGAATTGTTCCCCTATATTATTTAGGCATTATTAAGCCTTTTAAATTCATTTAGTACCCTATTTAAGGTTGTATTTTTCCTAGGGTCACTTAACGCTCGTTTTAGCGTTTTTCGCTCTTTAAGCGTTTTTATTATTTCTTTTGGATTTATTCTCTTTTACCAAAATTCATTAGGCACTAATAGGCCTACAATATCGTATTAGAGTAATTTAATCACCCTAATTAAGTACGGGTATTTCAATCTACCCCCCTTAGAGAACTTTGCCCACAAAGTTAGTGAGTCTAAGATTGTTAGTCGCCAAGGTACTCAATACTAAGGTTATACTCTCTCAACAACTGTCAGACTCCAATAACTGACAGATTACAAACCACATATCCACACAACATGTCAAGCATGCATCGCAACCAAAAATACATTTTTCTCAAATCTCTCAAAGGGGGTCCATCCGCAGACAATTAGGCACTAAGTCCTCCCCCAAATCGAGTGATCCCTCAGGTACCGGTCACGTTTGAACACTTACGCTCTCTGGTTCACGGCCGTCATGACATTGAGCACTTACTCTTTCTGGCTCTACGGTCCTTTGGTTACGATCAAAATTCATTTGCAACTCTAGAGAATCCTCAGGCTCCAAAGTGGGTACTCTTCCCTGACCGGACTACTCATATCCGTGGCCCTTGGACAAATACAAAACACACACTACAAGCGTCCTACAGGTCACTTAGTACCCTTGCTCGTCCGTTGTAGTGGTTTCAAAACTATTCCACACCTCCACTGACTCATAACTAGCTTCACCTCCATGATTCAACCGGATACCCGTGCCTAGCCATGAAAGATCCACTAGCGCCCGTGGAAGTGGTTTCAAAACCAATCCTCATTCTCAAGTTTGAAGAAAATCATTTGCCAAAATCATTTGGAAGTTCATTTTGAAAACTTCAATGCAACTCTAAGTTCCAATTTATGTTAGTTTCACCTATTACTAGCGTGATTACTTGTGGCCACTTATACGGAGCTTCAAGAGTCATTCAACCCCAATGTGATCAGCATTGGTGTTGAACTATCCATCCACCCCACTTTGGTGTTCGGTTTCCCTTGATTGCTAGCAAACCAAGTTCCACCTCCCACCTCAATTCACCCAATCAAATAGTCAATCATTATTTCATTTTCTATCTTTTTAATCTTTCTAGTCATAATCATACAGCCATACACTTACCAATTTCTAGAATCCATTTACTCATTTGCTACTCATCTCATCAATTGTTACTCAGCCTATCTTCAACTACTATACCTAAGAATTTTGAAAGTTAGTTCTCAAATTAGTTCTTCTATCATCGAATCATTTACAAGTCAAATCAATTCCTATTCTCAAGTTATTCACAAATCCAACCAACTCAAATTAACTAGGGGCTCATTTCCCACTAGTTTCAACATCGGTTTCATACCGATTTATACTCCTCAAATATCCCAACATACTCATCAAACTCCTCAAACATACTCATTCTTCAAGCTATTACCAATCAGGGTTCTCTTTCCCCATGGAGTTCCTCTACTCCATTCACCTCAATCTCTCACAATCAATATTCCTTTCCACTTCAAATCTCACGAATACTCAAGTTTACACAATGAGTGGATACAAATGTTTATGTAACATAGGTACCAGTCATTCAAACAAATTCTTTTGCGCTATGCGCATTGTAGTTTACGCCCTATCACGTAAAACATACATTTCGCGATTTTCGCTCTACCCCCCTTAAAAAGGGATTACGCCCACGTAATCTACCATGTGTCAACATTGGACATGGGTGTAAGGCATTCAGCCGTCATGGAGTGGTTCAACTTCCATGCGGTCTATTATACAATGTATTCTGGTCCAAGGGTCTTAACCATATTGTTGGTTAGTCCCTGCACCAAAAATTCTCATCGGAGTTTATTTAACTCTTAACCGGGTTCGGTTTTAGCCTAAAAGGCTTCGAGGCTAGATAGTTATGCATTCACTCGCTAGGTGTATTAAACCTTAGAACTTGGGCCCACTTGCTTCTGCTGCGCGACCCTGATAACTTAGGGATATTTGCCCTTCTCGTTATCCTTAATGTGTTATACATTTCCTTTTATCCCTTTATCTTGGGAATAAGGTTTATCAAGCAAGCGTGGTATTCTTTTACCGCACGCGAATTCAATGAGCTTCGGATTTTCTATCCAGCTCTTTAGGAATCTATATACATATTGTTGTATATTTTCGTGGTTATTCACTTGATTCCTCCGACTTATTGTCGGTTGAGGTTAAGCCACTACTTAATTGTAGTGCTTCCTCTATTACTAGTGGCTTCTGAACTATGCCCACCTACTGGTTCCTTACAAGTGTTCTTTACTTCACGAATTTTCCTCTATTCTTACCACAATTGCCATCTTCCCAACTTCCTAGCTATCCCACCCGATCATTACTGCACAAATGCAATACCAAAACACTCAGTCCTACAGAGTGCAGAGGCGTAAACACTTGGCAGTAAATCTCTTGTGAGATTAGCAATAGGAATGAATGTTACTTCCTTGTTACTCGGTCTGTCTACCATCTTTATTCGTCAACTTCGTAGCATCGTGTGATTTATTCACATACGTTGGTCGCTTGTGCGCACCATGTTCTTACTGATTTTACAGTATTTGTTTACATGGCATTCGCTCTTGTTAGCTTCAGCTCATGTATTTCCACCATTTATATCGTACTTCCAAGCTCCTTGAGCGTTATTTACATATACTACACGTTTCCCCCAAACCGTGTTTCTTCTGAACTGGTTACTCCTTGGTTGTCGACAATGGCTATAATAGCTTATTCCCACCTAGCTTGGCAATACTTGTGCTCAAACTTCACTACATTAGTAGTTCTGAAAGAGATGTATTATCAGATATTCACTGATGGTATTCCCTTCTTAGAATCTATGTGTTCACCGCTCTTGCGGTGTCACATTAATGAGGGTTATCCCTGCTCGTTGGTTTTAAACAATCTATTGGTGCCGTTCTTGGCAACTCTTCGTATGATTCACAATGGGTTTGCAACCGTTCGAATATGTATTGTAGTAGTTTCATGGCATAGCAGCCTTGTTGCCTAGAGCTCTGCTCATTATAGGCGGTTTACATATGATTACTTTTCCTATACCATTTAAATGGTTGGAGGTAACATTGGGTTCCTTGATAGGATCAGTGCATCACGCTTCCATCCGTTGGATGCCCTTTATGTGTCTTGGTACTGATTGGTACCTTCCAATAACTCAGGGTATCCCTTGTGTAAGTGGGATCCCTTCGGTGTTTACCGAGTCTTTGTTGTAATTCTTGTGTTTTTATCACGACATGTAGTTCTACAACCCTTTAAGGATTGCCCTGGGTGTTGCTAAGTTATGCCATTACCTTTGGCTAACAAAAGAGTATGTTCGGTTTACTCCGCATCGCGGTTCGGATCTCAAATTGTCCCATTAAGGGTTACAACGTCTCCCGTTCTTAGGGTAGAACACTGGTGCTTTTCCTTATGTTTATAACCGGTTTGATGCCTCCTACAATAGTGAACTGTATCCTCCTCCGTACCTTAGATGATCACTATGGGTATTTCACTTTGCTCCTTGAACCTTTATATGTTCGTGGTAGGCGTTGCCTTACTGTGTTTAGACCGGGTATCCATTCCGGCTATTTCATGCTTTTTGTTTCAAATTCTTGTGACATTTCCAATGTCTTTAGTCAATTACCAGTTGCTTCTCGCACATTTTAGCTCTTAATCGCCTCCTAGTGTTATAACCCCAGATTTGGTTATATTTTTTAAGTTACTATGGTTCATTAAGTTGGTTCATTTTGGATTTAGGACATGGACGTCCTTCTGAATAAAGACATGGGTGAAAGGTCTTTCTTCCTTCCCATTTAAATTCTGGTGAGATAACTTATAAACTCTTATTATTTTATTCTTTCCTTCTTCTTAATTACCCTCACTTCTAAACACGTTCTCACGATCGTTCACGCTCCTCTCTTCCTTGCTCTCTCTCTCTCTTCTCTCTCAAAGCCGTTCTTTCTCTCGATCAGTCAAGCCTCACTATTCTGCTGTCGAGGTTCCTCTGCAGATTGCTAGTCCTTGCGAATTGCTGGTTTCTTCGAGGTAGAGTTGTCAGATTACTTTGTTCGTTAATCCCTCGGTTCTGAGTTCTTCTCATTTAATTTCTTTCCCAATCTGATTGTGATTCAGCGTTGGCTTCAGTTCCGTTCTTTCTCTGCTGCGATTGGCTCCGTCTGTGTGTTCGACGTTGGATTCAGGTGAGGGTTTCGTTACAGTTTGGACTGCAGTTTCAGTTTTTGGGTTAGGTTTGCGTTTCTGAATTGGTATTGTTCTGCGTTGTAGTATTCAGATTCTGGAATTGCTTTTGGTCTGTCTTGCTGTGACGGTGTAGTCGCGATTGCTCTGTTTCGGATTCGGATTCTCTGCTGTTCAGACCGTGTTTCGTCTCTGCTGTATTTGAGGTAGGTGGCTTTCGGATTCGATCCGTGTGTTCAGCCTTGGGGAGTTTGGATTCTACCAGTTAATTCAATGATTTGATCCGTGTTGGTGTGTGTCTTATGTCTGTTTAATGCCATTTTAATGGATTAAACCCCCAAGGTTGTTTTGTAAATGTGTGTGTGGATTTGGATTGGTTTTTGTGCCTCTGTTTGTTTGAATTCGCTTATGATTTCTGAGGTTTTCGGCATGTCCGAACTTCCGTCCGAGCTTTGAAGTTCGGACATGCCCTTCTGCGCTTAATCTTTTGAAATCTTCGCTGTGTCCGAACTTCCGTCCGAGCTTTGAAGTTCGGACACAGCCTTCTGCGTTCTCTGGTTTGGCTTCGACTTGTGTCCGAACATTGGAAGTCCGGACACAATTCGGACTCTCCGCTCTCTGTTTTCGTAAGATGTCCGAACATCCGTCCGAACTTGGATGTTCGGACATCTCTGGCTCTTCTTCTGTTTTAAGGTTCGACTTGTGTCCGAACTTTGAAGTCCGGACACAAGTTCGGACATCGGTCTGATTTTGCCTTCTGAGTCTCGACTTGTGTCCGAACATTGGAAGTCCGGACACAAGTTCGGACTCTCCGCGTCTCTGTTTTCGTAAGATGTCCGAACATCCGTCCGAACTTGGATGTTCGGACATCTCTGGCTCTTCTTCTGTTTTTTAAGGTTCGACTTGTGTCCGAACTTTGAAGTCCGGACACAAGTTCGGACATCGGTCTGATTTTGCCTTCTGAGTCTCGACTTGTGTCCGAACATTGATGTCCGGACACAAGTTCGACAGGCTACTGTTTTGGCCATAACTTGCGCGTTTGAGCTCCGTTTTGACTTCTGTTTGCGGGGTGGATTCCCCTTCTGATTTCCAAGCTATCTATGAGCTTTCTGGTGCCTTTGGTGCACATATGCTTATCTGTATTTAAGCTTCTGTTTTGGGACCTAGTTATCTCTGTGTCTGAGCCTTTGGATGGCTGGTTACGCTATCTCGTAGCGCGCTATGTAGGATCCTTCTGTTCACGGGTGACGTTCCCCGTTCTGTTCACGGGTGTTTACACCTGTTCTGTTTACGAGTGAGGTTTCCTCGTTCTGTTCACGAGCTGGTTGCTCGTTCTGTCTGTATGCTGTGATCGCTAGTGTCCCACTCTGTTTTTCCGCTTCTGTCTGCTTCTGCTCTGTTTAGTCCCTTAATGATTGGACTTCTGTTTCTGATTTCTGATATATTTGTGGATTCTTGACTCCTTCTGATTGGTCAATATTCTGTAAATGTTTTGAGCATGCTGGTTGATGAAGTTGGTCATCTACTGGGCATAGTTGTGTGCTCATTCCCCTACTTCTAACGCTTTTGCAGATTGATTAGCGAGGATCGTCTCCCCTCAGCTTCTGGAGTTTAGCTGCTTTGTATTTAGCTTCTTTTGAGACCTTTGTATTGAATTTGAGCCTCTGGGCATATTTTGTTAAGCTTCCGCTTTTGACATCCGTTTGGTGGGTTCTGTAAAACCTTTTGAGGTGTTAAGACTTCATTGTGGTTATACTTTGTTCAAGCATTTCTGTTTTGGGCCTTATTTGAATATGTGTTTAAGTTCGTTCTTTTAGAGCCTTGCGTTATTATGTAATAATACGCGGCGTGTAATACCCCTAACTCTAGGCCAGTGTTTGGGGGTGTTACATTTAGTGGTATCAGAGCTCTGGGTTCTAATCTGCTGGGATTTTAAGTTAGCCAGTCAGTCAGAAATGTCAGTGTTAGTGTCTGAGTTTAACTGCTTGCTGTTGGACTTTCAGAATGCCGCCAAGGAGAGCGAATAACCCTCCAGGGAATGTGGCTGATGCTGTTCAGCAGTTTATGACGCAGCTCATGCAGACCATGGCTGCAGGGGGTGGTCCAGTTGGAGGAGGACCAGCTGGCGGAGCAGGCCCGGCTGGGGCAGATGCTGGTGGGAGGAACGTGAAGGCGCTTCAGAATTCATGAAGCTGAAGCCGCCGTCGTTCGATGGGGCAGGAGACCCCCAGGAGGCCAGCCACTGGTTGTCAGAGGTGGAGGATTTGTGCGAGTGATGGGCTCTGAGGAGGAGCAGAAGGTCGACTTTGCCACTTCTGTTCAAGGCCGAAGCCAAGGAGTGGTGGAGGTCAGTGATGGGGAAGTTCCCACAGCCTTGGACGTGGGAGCAGTTCATTGGGAGTTCAATAAGCATTCTCTACCCCGATGTTTATAAGGACCAGCGCATTCTGGAGTATAACCGGCTACGCCAGGGCCGGGACATGAGCGTTGAGGAGTACGTCCGCAAGTTTATCAGCCTATCTAAGTTCGCACCTGAGCCTGACGAGCATAGGAAGGCCAGGAAGTTTGAGAGCGGCCTGAGGCCGGATATCCGATCTGCTGTGACGCCGCTGCGTCACAAGACCTTCAGGGACATTGCTGATGTCGCCCTGTTGGTAGAGGCTGACTTGAGAGGTCGCCAGTCTGGAGGGAAGGACCAGAAGAGGAAGCAGAGGTCCGATGACAGTGATAGGAGGGATCAGTCTGCTTCTCAGAAGAAGCAGTCTACTGGAGACCGCTCTGGGGACCGTTCGCGAGACAGAGGTGGTTCGTCTTCATCAGCTCCCGCTCCGAAGTGCCGGGTCTGCGGCAAGTTTCACAGAGGTCAGGACTGCTACAGGAAGTCTGGAGCCTGCTTCAAGTGTGGGTCCTTGGAGCATAGGATTGCTGATTGCCCTCAGGCTGAGAGGAGCAGAGGTAGCTCTGGAGGTGGAGCTGGAGGATCTACATCTGGGTCTAGAGATCGAGACCGGGCTGAGCAGAAGAACCCCCAGGGCCAGGCCAGAGTGTACGCGATGGCTGGAGAGAGAGACCGATCGACTGACAGAGTTGTCACAGGTATTCTCCAGCTGTCATCTCGTTCTGTTTTCTGTTTGTTTGACTCTGGAGCCACCCACTCTTTTTTTTCTGCTGAGTTAGTGGGTGAGCTCGGTTTGCCTGTGGTGCCTCTGGGTGTTGAGTTGTGTGTGCATAGTCCATTAGTTAGGGACTCTTCTATGTTGTTGAATTCTGTTTGCAAAGATAGTCCTGTGTTAGTCAGAGATAGGACTCTGTGTGCTAACTCATTCCGATGGAGATGACTTCTTTTGATGTGATTCTGGGCATGGATTGGCTTGCTGCGCACCATGCCCATATTGATTGTGCTGCTTCGAGAGTCACTTTTGAGGAGCCGGGTCAGCCCCGTCTAGTTGTAGCAGGGAATGGACTCCCGTGCTCGCCGCCAGTCATATCTGCGATGCAGGCGTTCCGCTTTCTGAGGAAAAGATGCCAGGGATATCTGTGCTACATCCCTGAGGTTCGCAAGGATGCGAAGTTGGAGGAGATTCCAGTGGTCAGAGACTTCCCCGACGTGTTCCAGGATGACGTACCTGGGCTTCCCCCTGTTAGAGAGGTGGAGTTCTCGATCGAGCTCGCACCTGAGACTCAGCCGATCTCGAAGGCCCCATACCGGATGGCGCCTGCTGAGCTTAAGGAGTTGAAGGTCCAGTTGCAGGAGCTGCTGGATAAGGGCTTCATTCGCCCGAGTGTGTCGCCTTGGGGAGCGCCAGTGCTATTTGTAAAGAAGAAGGACGGTAGCATGCGGTTGTGCATTGACTACAGGGAGCTCAACAAGGTTACCATTAAGAATAGGTATCCTCTCCCGCGCATAGACGACTTGTTCGACCAGTTAGCAGGAGCTAAGGTGTTTTTCGAAGATCGATCTGAGGTCGGGATATCATCAGCTGAGGATTAAGGCAGACGACGTGCCTAAGTCCGCTTTCAGGACTCGTTATGGACACTACGAGTTCCTAGTGATGCCATTCGGGTTGACGAATGCGCCGTCAGTATTTATGGATATGATGAACAGAGTCTTCAAGCCGTTTTTGGACCAGTTCGTTGTAGTTTTCATCGATGACATCTTGGTGTATTCCAAGAGTGCTGAGGAGCACGAGGAGCATTTGAGGACCGTTCTCCAGACTCTGAGGGAGAACGAGCTGTATGCGAAGCTGAAGAAGTGCGAGTTCTGGCTAGATCAGGTGGTATTCTTGGGACATGTGGTCTCCAAGGATGGTATCTCCGTGGACCCGGAGAAGATTCGAGCTATTACTGAGTGGGCCAGGCCTACTAATGTCGGAGATATTCGTAGCTTCCTTGGACTAGCGGGCTACTATCGCAAGTTTTGTGGAGGGCTTCTCCAAGTTGGTGATTCCGCTAACTCGTCTGCTGCAGAAGGATGTGAAGTTTGAGTGGAGCGATGCCTGTGAGCAGTGTTTTCTGGAGCTGAAGAAGAGGTTGACTACTGCGCCGATCTTGACTCTTCCGGAGGGGACCGAGGGTCTTGAGGTTTTCTGTGATGCGTCCCATAGGGGACTTGGATGCGTTCTGATGCAGCATGGGAAGGTAGTAGCATATGGCTCTCGTCAGTTGAAGCCATATGAGAAGAACTATCCGACCCACGATCTGGAGCTGGCTGCGGTGGTCTTTGCGTTTGAAGATTTGGAGGCACTACTTGTATGGGGCAGCGTGCAAGGTGTATACGGACCATAAGAGCCTCAAGTATCTGTTCACTCAGAAGGAGTTGAACTTGAGGCAGAGGAGATGGCTGGAGTTGTTGCACGATTATTTTAGAGATCCTCTACCATCCGGGTAGGGTGAATGTGGTTGCTGATGCGCTCAGTAGGAGGGGTCCGTCTGGGACTGTTTGTGCTTTGTCCGGTGTGGAGAGTCTGCTCAGGAGTTGCAGCGCATGGGTATCTGGGTTGTCCGTCCAGAGAGGTCTGGGATTTTAGCAGCACTACAGATTCAGCCTACCTTGATCGACAGGATCAAGACCAGTCAGGAGCTGGATGTCGGTTTGCGTAAGATCAGAGATGAGATTGCTGCTGGTTAGGAGTCTGAGTTCAGAGTTGCAGAGGATGGCTGCCTAAGGTTCAGAGACCGCGTCTGTGTGCCTGCAGATGACGCGTAGGCGTGAGATCATGCAGGAGGCTCATGGAGCTCCGTACTCGGTACACCCAGGAGGGGTGAAGATGTACCGGGACCTACGTGAGACATTCTGGTGGAGCAACATGAAGAGAGACATTTCAGACTTTGTATCCAGATGTCGGACCTGTCAGCAGGTCAAAGCTGAGCATCAGAGACCAGCTGGTTTGCTTCAGCCCCTTCCCGTTCCGGAGTGGAAGTGGGAGAGCGTCGTATGGACTTTGTTATGGGACTGCCGAAGACTCCGAGGGGTTTCGATGCAGTTTGGGTCATTGTGGACCGGCTCACGAAGAGCGCTCACTTCCTACCTGTCAGGAAGACTTTCAGTTTGCACCGCTTGGCTCAGTTTGTACATTGATGAGATAGTACGTCTGCATGGGGTTCCGGCTTCGATTGTGTCTGACAGAGATCCGAGGTTTGTGTCCAGGTTCTGGCAGAGTTTGCATCAGGCGTTGGGGACGAAGTTGTCTTTCAGTTCAGCTTACCATCCTCAGTCAGACGGGCAGACAGAAGAGGACGAATCAGGTCCTAGAGGACATGCTCAGGGCATGTGTACTCGACTTTGGGGGCAGCTGGGATCAGCACGTGGCACTGATAGAGTTCGCGTACAATAATAGTTTCCAGACCAGTATCGGATGGCTCCGTTTGAGGCCTTGTATGGCAGGAGGTGCAGATCACCCATCTGTTGGGATGATCTGAAGGAGATAGCGGTGATTGGTCCAGACTTGGTTCAGGATGCTGTGGGCAAAATTCAGTCAATCAGAGAGCGTCTGCTTGTGGCTCAGAGTCGTCAGAAGAGCTACGCCGATCAGAGGAGACGACCTCTAGAGTTTGAGGTGGGCGATCATGTGTATCTGAGGTTTCTCCTGTGCGAGGAGTCATTCGTTTTGGGAAGAGAGGCAAGCTTAGCCCTCGTTTTGTGGGTCCTTTTGAGATCCTAGAGAGGATCGGACCGGTTGCCTATCGTTTGGCTCTGCCTCCGTCTTTAGCAGCAGTGCACAGTGTTTCCATGTTTCGATGCTGAGGAAGTACATTCCGGACCCATCTCTTGTGATCGACTTCAGTCCGCTTCAGTTGAGGGAGGACTTCACGTTTGAGGCAGTTCCTTTGAGGATTTTAGCGCGGTTTATACCCAAAAATTTCAACCCCCCCCCCCCCTGGAGTGGTCTCTAAGCATACGTGTTACAAAGGGCAAAGTGGTCAAAATGCACCAATGCAGGATTTCCAAGGACATTAGGGGTTTTCTATTTTCATATACTTGTTCATTATCTCCAACACTTCTAAATATCATAGTCATTATGAAAGGTATTCATGATTTTCTGATAATATTTATTCTGGAAATTTAGCTTTTAATTCATATTATAAGCTAATTTCTTTAATAATAACACATGAAATAGCCTCAAAATAGAAATTAAAAGGTTTCCAAAATTGAAATAAATTGTCACATGGTTACCATGACTACATACAGTCATAAACCTGAAATTATTTTATTGGGAACCTTATCCCAAAATTTAAAAGAGAAATTCAATCATTTTTTGCATTTTCTCTCTCCTCCGGAAAATACCGAAATCAAAACAAAAGTCATGCAATTTTAACACAAGATAGAGGATGATTTTTAAAGACTAATTCCGTTGGAATTCGTTATTTTCGACTTTCCAATAATTAGTTATGAATTAGGGAGATTCCATATTGTTCGATTTTTATCTAATCGATTATTTATCAAAATAATCCGATTCCAACTCAAAATTCCTAAAATCATTCTTTACCTTCAGTTAAATTTTCATAATTTTTTATCGGCTTGCAACATATTCTAAAAATCAGATTCCCTTAGAGCACAAATCAGTCTTTTAGATAAAGATCTTGCTCTATCAATTTGACCATGCTCTTTCTATAAAGGACCCCCCAAGAACGAACTAGGCAGAGGAGAACACTTCTAAAGTCAGAAAACACAGCCACAAACTTTCTCCCCACGTTTTTAACACTTCCAAGCCTCAAATCAATACCGAAACACTGCAGAAATCACCCCGAAATCACCAAAACTCATCCTTTCTTCTCCTATTGAACTTCCAAGCACCAAAAAACACATAAACCACCACAAAACAAAAGAAACGTCCTTAACAGCATAAAGAAGAAGGAGTCAGAAGCACAATTCGAAGTCAATCCAAAATCGGCATCAACGAGGCACCAAAAGATCCCCGTTGTGAAAGTCTCATCAAATCTGAAGGTAAAACAGGTGAAGTCATGTTTTTTCTGACTTTGTTCAACTTTAACTACTCTGTGTTAAAATTTGGAGTCGAATTGACTTTTTATCGCTTCTTCTGATTAGCGTTTGTTTTCGCTTCTGCTCATAACTTGTTTGCTAAGTTTCGTGTTTAATTCGAATTCAAATTTGTAACTTTCAATCACTAACATTTGAATCTTTCAGGCTACCTACCATAAAATTTGAGCCAGAAACACCGCCGGAGCCACCCAACGCCGCTGTCCGAGGGCGGTTCGCACCCACGGACGCTATGTCCGGGGTCCCGGACGCCATGTCCGAAAGCCGGACCCCCCGGACGGTGGCGGGATATTTTTATTTTCAAAATTTAGGGTTTATAAAAACATGTCCGGCCCACGACGTCCTGTCCGTGGCCCCGGACTTTTCAAATCTCGTTTATGTTTAAATTTGACTTTACTGTTAATTAAGTTAACTAGGGCCCGTAGGTTCGACATTAGGTCCGTGCCAGGACGAAAACAAACTTGACCTAATTCTGCCTCGAAACCCTAGTTTAGGTATTTAATTTCCACTTTATTTTCTGTCAAAAATGCTAAAAACACAAAAAAAAAAAACAGAAGCTCGCGCACTTAGTTAAAACGACTCGTAATAAGCCGTAATTAAACCAAGTAGAGGAAAACGACCTAGGAAGGTGTAATGAAGTAATTGAACCCTAATTAAGTCGAATATCAAGCCCCGAACCCGAACTCTCCTTTCCTAATTTGATCTAGGTTAAAATTAGGTGGCGACTCGTAATAGGTTTCCAGTGAGCTAGCTTAGGTTTTAATAATTATTGTTATATGACATAGTTATTATCTTAGGCTATAAGTGGACCTAAACCCGTTTAGATCCCAATCAAGTTAATCCACATAGGATAGGGTTTAAAATCGAGGCTCACACGCGGGATGTCCGCAAGCTCAGGAGTAAGACCATGCCCTTGGTGAAGGTGCAGTGGTCGGGTCAGTCAGAGGAAGAGGCGACCTGGGAGGTTGAAAGCGAAGTCCGTTCTAAGTTTCCCGCCCTTTTTGAGCAGTAGGTATGTTTTAATTTCGAGGACGAATTCTTTTAAGGGGGAGGTGATGTTATAACCCAAGATTTGGTTATATTTTATTTAAGTTACTATGGTTCATTAAGTTGGTTCATTTTGGATTTAGGACATGGACGTCCTTCTGAATAAAGACATGGGTAGAAAGGTCTTTCTTCCTTCCCATTTAAATTCTGGTGAGATTAACTTAATAAACTCTTATTATTTTATTCTTTCCTTCTTAATTACCCTCACTTCTAAACACGTTCTCACGATCGTTCACGCTCCTCTCTTCCTTGCTCTCTCTCTCTCTTCTCTCTCAAAGCCGTTCTTTCTCTCGATCAGTCAAGCCTCACTATTCTGCTGTCGAGGTTCCTCTGCAGATTGCTAGTCCTTGCGAATTGCTGGTTTCTTCGAGGTAGAGTTGTCAGATTACTTTGTTCGTTAATCCCTCGGTTCTGAGTTCTTCTCATTTTAATTTCTTTCCCAATCTGATTGTGATTCAGCGTTGGCATCAGTTCCGTTCTTTCTCTGCTGCGATTGGCTCCGTCTGTGTGTTCGACGTTGGATTCAGGTGAGGGTTTCGTTACAGTTTGGACTGCAGTTTCAGTTTTTGGGTTAGGTTTGCGTTTCTGAATTGGTATTGTTCTGCGTTGTAGTTATTCAAATTCTGGAATTGCTTTTGGTCTGTCTTGCTGTGACGGTGTAGTCGATTGCTCTGTTTCGGATTCGGGATTCTCTGCTGTTCAGACCGTGTTTCGTCTCTGCTGTATTTGAGGTAGGTGGCTTTCGGATTCGATCCGTGTGTTCAGCCTTGGGGAGTTTGGATTCTACCAGTTAATTCAATGATTTGATCCCGTGTTGGTGTGTGTCTTATGTCTGTTTAATGCCATTTTAATGGATTAAACCCCCAAGGTTGTTTTGTAAATGTGTGTGTGGATTTGGATTGGTTTTTGTGCCTCTGTTTGTTTGAATTCGCTTCTGATTTCTGAGGTTTTCGGCATGTCCGAACTTCCGTCCGAGCTTTGAAGTTCGGACATGCCCTTCTGCGCTTAATCTTTTGAAAATCTTCGCTGTGTCCGAACTTCCGTCCGAGCTTTGAAGTTCGGACACAGCCTTCTGCGTTCTCTGGTTTTGGCTTCGACTTGTGTCCGAACATTGGAAGTCCGGACACAAGTTCGGACTCTCCGCGTCTCTGTTTTCGTAAGATGTCCGAACATCCGTCCGAACTTGGATGTTTGGACATCTCTGGCTCTTCTTCTGTTTTAAGGTTCGACTTGTGTCCGAACTTTGAAGTCCGGACACAAGTTCGGACATCGGTCTGATTTTGCCTTCTGAGTCTCGACTTGTGTCCGAACATTGGAAGTCCGGACACAAGTTCGGACTCTCCGCGTCTCTGTTTTCGTAAGATGTCCGAACATCCGTCCGAACTTGGATGTTCGGACATCTCTGGCTCTTCTTCTGTTTTAAGGTTCGACTTGTGTCCGAACTTTGAAGTCCGGACACAAGTTCGGACATCGGTCTGATTTTGCCTTCTGAGTCTCGACTTGTGTCCGAACATTGATGTCCGGACACAAGTTCGGACAGGCTACTGTTTTGGCCATAACTTGCGCGTTTGAGCTCCGTTTTGACTTCTGTTTACGGGGTTGGATTCCCCTTCTGATTTCCAAGCTATCTATGAGCTTTCTGGTGCCTTTGGTGCACATATGCTTATCTGTATTTAAGCTTCTGTTTTGGGACCTAGTTATCTCTGTGTCTGAGCCTTTGGATGGCTGGTTACGCTGTCTCGTAGCGCGCTATGTAGGATCCTTCTGTTCACGGGTGACGTTCCCCGTTCTGTTCACGGGTGTTTACACCTGTTCTGTTTACGAGTGAGGTTTCCTCGTTCTGTTCACGAGCTGGTTGCTCGTTCTGTCTGTATGCTGTGATCGCTAGTGTCCCACTCTGTTTTTCCGCTTCTGTCTGCTTCTGCTCTGTTTAGTCCCTTAATGATTGGACTTCTGTTTCTGATTTCTGATATATTTGTGGATTCTTGACTCCTTCTGATTGGTCAATATTCTGTAAATGTTTTGAGCATGCTGGTTGATGAAGTTGGTCATCTACTGGGCATAGTTGTGTGCTCATTCCCCTACTTCTAACGCTTTTGCAGATTGATTAGCGAGGATCGTCTCCCCTCAGCTTCTGGAGTTTAGCTGCTTTGTATTTAGCTTCTTTTGAGACCTTTGTATTGAATTTGAGCCTCTGGGCATATTTTGTTAAGCTTCCGCTTTTGACATCCGTTTGGTGGGTTCTGTAAACCTTTTGAGGTGTTAAGACTTCATTGTGGTTATACTTTGTTCAAGCATTTCTGTTTTGGGCCTTATTTGAATATGTGTTTAAGTTCGTTCTTTTAGAGCCTTGCGTTATTATGTAATAATACGCGGCGTGTAATACCCCTAACTCCTAGGCCAGTGTTTGGGGGTGTTACACCTAGAATGGATTCTTGACTCCTTTAGCTTGTAAGCTAATCTGGGGTCCTTCGATTATTTGAGGTACTCAACTGTTTCGGTTTGCATTTACCTTATGGTCCGTAGAACGGAGCTGACTACTTCCCGTGTTTCGTACACTACATGTATACATACGTGGGGTACCTTATTGGTACGTTACCACTTACCTGACCAATTCACAAAAGGGTATGTCAGGCCCACAAGCTCCTTCGGAGTGCAGTTGTCCCACATCCCGTATTTGGGTACACTCGTAGTGCTCGTCACACGCCTAGGTGAAGTATTCTATTGTCAACTCCTCTTGTATCACTATATGATACTCACTGTGATCCTTCTGGTTTGATTTCAAAATATGAGGTTTTTAAAGAAAAGTTTTGTAGTTTTGAAAGAAAAATTCCGGGTTTTGAAATAGAAATCTTGAGTTTGACAGAAATCCTTATGGCGTTGCCATGTTCGAAGTCTTTGACCAAGTACAGCTTCCTGCTGATTGGTATGTTCGTTAACATAATGGTCAGGCTGTTAGGCCTTCCCGAGGTTTTCTCCTTCAAGTCCTTATGACTAGCGATCCTATAATTTCTTCATCTTCATGGTGGTACTTTAATAAGTACTTGTTAGTTGTTAAACGCTCCCCAACTTGTCTTGTTGCTGCTGCACTTGCCTTGGCAAGTGCGCGGGTACGTCGTTTTTCAGGTTAACAAACACCGGTTACGGTGTTATTTCCATCCAAATTGGTGATTTTATTGGATCTTCCTTTGATCTCTTGATCTTAGTGATTAATCTCCTAAGTAGTCTCTCAATGTTCTTGACAAGGTTGTCGTTAATTCGGGTGCTTCCCGATCCTTGTGGTACTCCATGTACCTTGCTCCATGGCTTGTTCCCACATTTGGCGGTGGTTACCGAGGTTTGTTTAATCCCTAGGAACTACGTCGTAGTCCTGTTGGTGTGAGTTTCATGAATATCCTCATAGTTGTCTGCACTGTGCTATTCGGGTATTACCGCTCTTTTGGTGTTGTAGGTTTGGAGTTAATCCAACCTTGACTAATTCCATAGTCGGTTTGTATACCATAGTGGTATTATCAAGCGTTGCAATTCGTAGACTCTCTTGTCTCGGGTTTTGTTACTCCGTCTTTTGCCTTATTGCGTGCCATGCTTCCCTTCTTGTTGGCTGCACATGGTTCTCGCGACTGCGATGCGAAGCACGTCGCCCCATGGTGCCGCGCAAATTTCATTGTCCTTTAGTTAGGATTCCTCAATCTGTTGCCGTTTAGTGCGGTTATTATCGTTGAAACGGGAACTGTCTTCGGGATTTCCAGTTCTTGGGATCTACCGTATGACTGGTCCTTTCTCTTTACAAAGTTTGTTTACAGCTGCCAGATCGGGTTTTCCCGAGTATGAGAGGTCTTTCCATCTCCCTGGCGTTCTTTCCCCAACTTTAAAACGGGGGTTGCGGAGGGCGGGATTGGCTACGTAGGCATCCAGATCACACTGGAAGTTCCTAACTAGCGTACCTCACACGCTAACACTCAACCCTTAGCCCTAAGTCTCTAATTCCTAACTCGGTATTTTCTAAACTCGGTATTCAGACCATCAGAGCGATACTTCGCTCTGATACCACTTTTTGTAACACCCCTACCGGTAATCACACCATTATCCTCTGACCTGTCTCATATATCAACAACAACGCAGCGGTAATACCAACTCAACCGGGGGTGAAACAATGCCGTTAGTCACCCGCGTGACTAACTAGGCCAATCCAAACTCAATCACAACAACAAATACAATATCGGTCTGATGGGTCTTATACCGAGTACACTATACAAACGATGCTTCCTTTACTTAGACAGTTCTCAAGTCAATGCAACCTTTAACACCACAATATACAATACAATAACCATTCAATACTATGCCGAGTATCTACAATTCCCAAGTTTATCAATGACCCTTCGGTCTTACAAATCCACAATACATAAATACAATTCCCTTAACAACTACCCGTATCAATAACAACCCCGTCCTACTCTCGAACGGTGTCCGGCTTAGCTGTCAGACTCTTACAGTGTTCATATTCACTTCAGGTACCTGCACACTAAAAACGTTCCCCCTAGGGGGTCAGCTTACGCTGAATATGACTTCCGCATACCCCGCGTACTAGCGAGGGTACGCCGACTAATTGGTCGAGAGCATGCGGTTCATTTTAGCATAACAACATGCATACAACATACATTATATATGTACATTCACAATCAAGTTCAACATTGAACACAAGCACTATCACACACATCAAGGGTTGGTTCAATATGTTCTTTAATTAGGCTTGAGGGTTTCTACCTCACCATGCCTTACTCAACTACTCATGTACTACCCACTCCCTTGGGTACTCTTACTCACAATCTCAACAAGGTCTACAACACTCAACTCAATTCCCCACTCAACTCAAATTCTCAAGTCCCACAGCCACAACTCAATTTTCAACACTCACATACTCGATTCCATACTCAATACTCAATACTCAAGTTCCCAAAATACCCAATGCTCAAGGTACATGTTAAGTCGATCTCACGACCTCCGGCAGGGTCATACACAAGACCCACCACCGGGCTCAAATACAAATAGGGCTATACAGTTAGCTCCTCAAATACTCAAATGACCGGTTCACTACCGGACTACTCAAATTCCCACAACTCCTCTCTCGGAGTCAATTCACAATCTCAAGGATTAGCCTAGAAGTATCTCTCTCGATAACATCTAATGGCTTAGGGAATTCCTCAATGTCTAGTATTCTAAGATTTAAGGTTTCAACCAACTTATTGAATACTCTCATGTTCGGGACATTGCTCATGTTAGTCGGTTCCTCTCATTGGGGTTCGACTATATTTCTAAGGGGTTTGGTAATCCCTTACCATTCATTACTTACTCAAGGTTCGTATTTCGAACAACCTTCCAATCCTCTAGTTAGAGGTTACTTATATACTTCCACTAATATTTTTTCGTGTGGGTTTAGTCATTTCGGTTCTCTAACCGTTATCGGGAGGTTACTACTCCCGTATACCTTCTCACGTTCGAATATGTTCTTAGGGTTATGTTACCGTGTATGGTGTCGATAGTTGTGGTGTGTCCCACCTTTTATTAGCTCGCACTTGACTCTTTCTACGAGTCTCTACTCACACAAGACTCAACTATGAGTCGCACTACCACACACAATCACATTCGAGCAATTCATTCACATTCCACATTTCATGAATTGTACAAACTTCAGTTTAACCAACAATTCAACCACAAGCAATATCATACAACACAAGGAAGTACACACAATCCGATTCGTGCATTTATCTTGTTAGGTGATCACACAATCAAACAAACACACAAATCGGGGTAACCAAGTTAGGATACAGAGCATGAGGAAATCATACCTTTCACCGGGTTTATCTTTACCGGGGGTTCTCATGTTCTTTGGCTCACCCTTGTTCCTCGAATCATATTCTTGAACCACTAATTATATGTCAAATGGTTCAATTATTATTAAGGTGTTACGGTATGTACATCATTGCTACTCCCGTACTTACCCCGTTATCCCGTTATTTCGGTTTAACTTAATGTACTTAACCCACAACTATCTCAATCACTTCCAACCTTTGTTTATACTTCTTAGGACCTTTAAAGGTCACCAAACAACTCCTAAACATCATCTAAAACCAATACCATTCAAACCCCCATCATTTAAACCCTTAAAAACACATTTTGTTGAATTCTGGGGGTGGTCCGGGACCTGGTCCGGACCCTAGGTCCCGGACCAATACTGCTGCTAACTCTCGGCCATATTTTCATAGGTGGTCCTGGACTTGGTCCTGGACTTAAGTCCCGGACCAATTCCTGCATTTGCTCTCGGCATGTTTTTAAGGGGTGGTCCGGGACTTGGTGCATATCCTAGGTCCTGGACCTTGCTAAAACCTGCAACATACATTATTTTTCAGCCCCTAATCAATCCTTAAACCACCCTTAATCTTTTCCTAATCTTTCCACAAGTTTCCTACACATTTTAACACCTCAAAACACTCCTTGAACCACCTCAAATCCTTGGTCAAATCCCTACTCAATTCTTGTTCAAATCCAACAATTCAAGTTCTCACATTTTGCGTTTTTCACTCTTTTGCATTTCTAACTTGTCCTTGCTAGTTTTTACATCTTACCAAGCCTACCAAATCACTTAATGACCATACCAATTCATTCCTAGATATACACCATTCTAAAACCCAAGTCCAACTCTCATTTCCTAAGTCTTGCACACTTGCTCCTTTCTAGTTTTTCCCAAAGCATTCCAACACTTATTGCTACAGATTTTTACCTCTCCTCTATTAGTTCCCCAAATGCCATTTCAAGGCTACAACTACACTCCAAACAACACTACAAACACCTAGGTTCTCTAATACGCTAAGTCATCTTTAAACACTTGTTTTTCTACCAAAAATTTGCCATGACCTCCCCATAAACTGCACATGTCCAAACATCTCTTTTTCACACCATTTTCAATCCTAAACTAGCCACACCCTTACAAGGGTCCTACCAGCACATAATATATATCCTCAACACTTCATTAAACACAATATAGCTCCCAAAATCAAACACATTGGCACTTAGGCCCTTAAATCAACACAAGTTCACATTCTCTCTCAAATTTAAACAACTACATCAATTCCCACCGTTTGGGTTCATTATTTTAATTTAACCCTCCCCAAATTCTTAAACAATCAAAACAAGCATTAAGGTGAGTTTCTTACCTTAAGCTCACAAATTCCTCTTTTGATTCTCCTCTTGTTCCTCCTCTTCTCAAAATCGGTCAACAGGGAATGGAGTTTCCAAACTCCATCCCAACATTCAAGAAACACAAAATGCATTGAATTAATTCTCTAAACCCTTGGGAAACTCTAAATCAATTTAAGGCTTAAGCACAAGGTTAGGGTTTACCTTTTGAGCCTTTTAAGATGGGTTCTCACCCTTGAATCAAGAAGGGAATTACTCCACCATTAGAGGGTTGAAATGAAGCTCAAAATCAAGAAGAAAACAAGGTGTTACAAAGAGTAAAAATCGGTCACCTAAGGAGGGAGAACCAAAATGAGTTTTTCAATGAAATTTTTACCTTGTTTGAAAGAGGAGACTCCAAGCTACAAGGTGATGTGCTTTTCTCTTTCAAATGGGGAAAACCCATGGAGATGAAGTTCTTCATTTTCGAATTTTGAAAAGAGGGAATGATAGAGAATGATGAGGGGAGTTCAAATATGTAATTTATTTTTGATTTGGAGCTCAAATGGAGCTTGGGCATGAAGAGGAAGTGAGCTAGCCATGGGAGCTCTTGTAACAGCTCAAAAATCACCAGAGGTGGGGAAGGAGGAAGGAGCTCACGGTGGAAGGAGGAAAAGGGAGGAGAGAGAGAAGGAAATGAGAGGAAAGAGAGGGTAAAGGTGCTTTATCACATTTTTGCTTTATTTGCTTTTTTTTCTTTTTCTTTTCTAACTAGCTAATGTGAGTGTGTGAGAGGGATGTCTCACAATTAAAAACCGGCCCACATAATTATTACCTGGAGCGTTTTCGTCTTTTACAGAAAACGCTCGTTTATTTACCCGGTTTAGCACTATTCACTAACCGGGCCCGTTTTCCGAATTTTCTCGTTTCATTATTTTAATGGTTATTATACTCCCATGAATGTTTATTTATAGTTATTAAATGAACTATAATTTTTTTTTTACGGATTCGTTTGACCACTCAAAGTCACGTTTTCGGGTTTTCTCGAAAAACGTGCGCTAAAGCTTTATTAGTGTTTTTAATTCTTTTTATGGATCTGTTTTCTTCGGGAATTGTTTCCCCTATATTATTTAGGCATTATTAAGCCTTTTAAATTCATTTAGTACCCTATTTAAGGTTGTATTTTTCCTAGGTCACTTAACGCTCGTTTTAAGCGTTTTTCGCTCTTTAAGCGTTTTTATTATTTCTTTTGGATTTATTCTCTTTTACCAAATTCATTAGCACTAATAGCCTACAATATCGTATTAAGTAATTTAATCACCCTATAAGTACGGGGTATTTCAGTAATCGTGGTGACTCTGTGCTTCTTGAGTGGGGGGTTTAGGTGAGGTGTTAGTTAATGGTGGTAAGCATAAATCGGCTTTGTAAGGATTAGGGCTCATTGGAGGAGGTTTTACAATTGGAGGGGAGTGTTACTGCTAGGGCTTGGGTAATCCTCGTATAGTTCGATGGGTTATGGACCTTGTCTCGGAGGAGGCTCCTGATTTGGTGTTCGTGTCAGAAACCAAATCAACTATGTGTGAAATGGAGTTGGTTCACTACAAGAAAACAGCAGTATCACAGACGGAATATTCCGTAGGTAAAAGTTACATTTCCGTATGTAATGACAATCATAGACGGAATCCGTAGGAACTTTCCGTCTGTAATAAACGGGTCAGTAATAGTATTCCGTCGACGGAAAACGCACTCCATCGGTGAATTATTATCATTTACCGACGGAAATTTCCGTCTCAGAAAATTATTATCACCTATGGAATATTCTGTCTCAGAAAACTGTTATCACCTACGAACATTTCCATCTCAGAAAATGATTATCACCTACCGAATATTCTGTCTCAGAAAACTGTTATCACCTGCGGACATTTCCGTCTCAGAAAATGATTATTACCTACGGAAATTCCGTCTCAGGTAAAGTGATCACCAACAGAATGTTCCGTCTCTGATATGTTATCACCTGCCAAAATTTTTTGTTTCAGATATTATTACCTACAGAATGTTTCACCTCAGATAATGTTATTACCTACGAATTCTTCATCTCATAAGTTATCACCTACGAAATGTTTTGTACCTATTTCACAAACAAACACACATATAACCTGAATAATATATAAGAAACTATTAAATTCATAACTGAAACACATGTGACATTTTATAATATGCTACATAAAGTAGTTATATCCATAGTCACAACAACATTCATAAAATAGTCTTCATAACTAGCAAATGTTTCCATAAGAAAGAAACTATAAGACGTTTCTCATTAGAATTCAAATACTACAACACCCATATCCTACCAAAAGTTTACAGTATTCAAGTCTACTGATCACTATGACAATCATTTTCAGATTTACATCATAGGAGACACATATTCTTCAGTTGAGAGCTTCATGTCCTTTCAGCTACTTCCAAATCTGCAAAAGAAACACATATAGTTTAATAGAAGATAAAACTACACTATACAAGAAGCAACTTCAAATATAAAAAATCATTGACTTCAAGTATCACATTAACTTCACCAGACTCATGAAAACATTAACTTCAAAATCTACAAAAGAAAGCATAGCTCATAATCAGTCATAAGTTCAACAACAAATGACTTGCAATGTGCCAAAACCCTAAAGAATCAAGTTCAACCAGTCACACACTTAAATAATAGCAAAAACCGGATCAAAAGATGCACATAATGTAGATCATAAACAGAGCTTAAAGGGGTCACAAAACTAAGCACAAGTGCTGGTCAAATCAACCATAGCAACAACAACATACAGAGGCAAAAATGTTAAATTACAGCAGCATAACACTTACAAAGAAGCACTTAGACAATAGCAGCAAGCAGGTGATGTGTGAGCTTAATTCAAAACAGATACACAAGGCTTAATTAAGCCCCATGGAAGCAAATTCAACCAGCCACATAATGTGGCTTAATCAAAGACAAAACTAAATAGGAATATTCTTTGTTATATATTCTTTGTTATACTCCTTGGTATTGGAATTGGGTTCACCTACCAGGTATATAATATGTATATATTTACTAATATATATTCTTTGTTATATATGAATGAATTAATTAATTAGAATCAAGTGTGGTTATATATATGCAGACAATCCCAATTTACTTGACAGATATGGCGCCTGCAAAATTCAGAGGAGCATTAAACATAGGGTTTCAGATGGCAATAACAATAGGAATATTCTTAGCTAACATGATAAACTACTTTGTTTTAAACTATGGAGAGAAAGGATGGAGATCTGCACCGGTGCAATTATCACTATCGGATCATTTGTGTTACCAGACACACCAAACTCACTAATTGACAGAGGCAAATCAGAAGAAGCAAGAAGCATGCTTAAGAAGATTCACGGTACAGACAATGTGGAAGAAGAGTACAAGGATTTAGTTGAAGCTTGGGAGACATCAGAAAAAGTAACATTTAGATAGCCAGGGCACCGGAATACAAGAGAATCCAATTTAGGACAGAGACGTATACGTGAGAATCAAATTTAGGACAGCCAAATGCACACAATCTAGAGAATTTAAACCACAAAACCAACACCATAAGAGTTCCAGCACATATTCTAAAATAACGTGAGGCTTGAAGTCGTGTCTGTAAGAAATGCTACCTGTTAAAATGATTGGTGGGAATTAGGGATTGATGAAAATAATTAGGGTTGAGTGGGAGATACGAACCAGATAACGCATCCAAGGTCTCTGATTGATGAGAAGCAACACACACAACTCGCCACTACAACCGATTGTCGAGGGAAGTTTTAAGTTTTCAGCAGGCGGGAGGGAGAAGTTCCGCCGAAATGCAGTTCATACTGCTTCTATTACTTTCTGGTTTGAGAATAAAAGAATGAAGTTAATTAGTCGTATACTTATAAATTATTTCCTACGGATTAATAGACTTTTACCTACAAAAATTATGTCTCTAAAAAATACATCTATTAGTGAACATTTTCCCACCAAAATTTTAGAACACCCGCGTGTAAAATTGAGCAATAGTTTTACATACGGAAATATTTCCGTCAGTAATGAGTTAACATTCCGTCGGTAGTAGTTCGTATTACTATGATACCTCTTCCGTAGGAGATTTTGTAAAATTCCGTAGGTAAAGATGTTTTTTACGTATGGATTAATTCCGTAGGAAATTTTCCGTCTGTGATACTACTGTTTTTTTGTAGTGAATCAATGTTTGATACTCTATTGTTTTCTCTTTTTATTATAGCGAGACATCCATTCTTTATTAAGTTTGTTTGATTATCTCACATAGAAGAGAAGAATATTTTTAATTGTGTATATAGCAGTATATGGACCAAGTTCATGCTTCAACCTTTGATTAAATCACAGTAGTTGAACTTGATTCTTTTTGGGGTTACATTGCAAGTTGTTTGTTGTTGAACCATGGATTGATTATGAGCTATGCTTTCTTTTGCAGATTTAGAAGTAGCTGGATTCAAGGGACATGGAGCTCTCAACTGAAGTATGTGTGTTTTTTATGATGCAAATGTGAAAATGATTGTCATAGTGATCAGTTACCTAAATACTGTAAAACCTTTGTTAGGAGATGGGTGTTGTAGTATTCGTATTCTTATGAGAAACGTCCTATAGTTTCTTTCTTATGGAAACATTTGCTAACTAGTTATGAAGAATATTTTGTGAATGTTATGATTATGGATAAAACTACTTTATGTATCACTTTGTAAAGGCTAATCTCAAGTGTTTCAGCATATGAATGTAATAGTTGTTTATATTATTCAAGATATGTGTCTTGTTTGTGAAAATTATTAGGTACAAAACATTTCGTAGGTGATATAACAATATGAAAGATTTCGTAGGTAATAAGATTATCTGAGACAGAATTTTCCGTAGATGATAAGTAATTCAGAGGTGAAACATTTCGTAGGTAATAATATCTGAGACGGAATTTTCCGTAGGTGATAAGTAATTCAGAGATGGAACATTTCGTAGGTAATAATATCTGAGACGGAATTTTCTGTAGGAAATAATTATTTTCTGAGACAGAAATTTCCGTCGGTGTGAAATATTTTCTGAGACGGAAATTTCTGTAGTGATAACTATTTTCTGAGACGAAAATTTTCTGTCGGTGATTATATATTACCTACGGAGTTTTTCGTCAGTAAAAGTTCATAATATCGACGGAATTTGTTTTCACGACGGAATATATTCCAAATCTTTTTTCTTTGTATATTACCTTTATTACAGACAAAATTTTGCTATGGAATTTTCCGTCTGTGATTGTCATTACATACGGAACTTTAGCTTTTACATACGGTATATTCCGTATGTGATACTGCTGTTTTCTTGTAGTAATAGAAAATAAATATAAAGTCAAGAGATTATTAAACAAAGTCTGGACCGGATTACACAATAAGGTATTCTCGTACAAATCGGCAATCAGCATATCACAATTAATGCTGAAGGTATTATCAGACAAACCAGAAATCACAGTTGCTGAAACACCTGGAAATGGTAACTATATTATAAGGTATACTACAGACAGCAAACGGTCTACAATTGCTCCAATTCGTATGCACTTGACGCCCCCTGTACTTCAATTGGTTAATTTGCTGGAGACATTATTAACTTAACCAAATATAGCCGTTGTTCAACTTTTCATCTTAGATGATCATCATCATTATCAGCATTCAAAAATGGAGTTCCTATTGATCATCCGGTACATACAAACCCAAAGCCCAATTACTGATGATGATGATATGTGTCTAACTTAACTAAATACATCCGTTGTTCAACTTTCCTTAAAGCCACTCTATGTGGAGAACAAATACAACAATCCACCTGTGTTGATCACTGAAAATGGTAACTAATTATAAACCTAATATATATTAAATCTGTGAAGATCTTATCTACTGCAACATTTCAGCTAGCTAAGTATTCTCTGAATGGCAAGCACTGTGTGGTTTCCAGGACTCAGCATTACAGGATGAGATGATTATTTTTTTGGCTTGTATGATTGTACTGGGAAGGTAAACAAAATTTGTTATACTCCTAGTGGTTCTAGTGGATTGAGACTTGTCCTGGGGCAAATAAGGTCATGAGTCAATTCCCGTCCCTTATAACTTCCGACTCCTATTGTGTTTTATCTTTCCTTAATTGATTGAATCATTGGTATTCTGTATTTGATAAAAAAAACTTAGTTAGCTAGATGATTGACATACACATGTAGTAAAATAACACAAATAATTAGTCAACGCATCCAGTTGGTCAATATCATCATGCAACAAATAATTCACAACCGAACTGCCTTGGAAGATCCACCAACAGATCCAATAGCATTGCATGGTTGAAGTGCCATGTTTGAATTGACCGAATAATGAGTTGAGCTCTAGATGAATTTGTTTTGAATTATCATGGCTAGCTCCTTACTTCTGCGGAAAAAATCCTGCAATTAGTAATGGATGCAAAATTACTACAAGAGACATTGTACAGTAATTTTGTATATGCAAAATTATTCATATGAAGACCAATAGGAATAATCATCTAGATAAAAAAAACCAGGCCAATGTTTTTTCCTGAATTTTGGTTCCGTAAATGCACACACAGATAGAAATCGAAATTCACAAATAAAAGCCTCAGTCCTCTCAGACAACAAAGAACTATGTATAAAGTCAACGGAATTCTATTTCAACAACTAAGTATAACAGAGAGCCAAACACAAGCCGATGTCATTCATGTCATGCTTGGATTACAGAATCATGCATATAGCAACAGTATACCACCTGCAAAGCCATCCGTCCTCACATTCATTCAAAATGATTATTGAAAGGAGAGGAGCGTTAATATAACGAATTTAATCTCAGATGTATTGCTTGTGTATTACATTACATTCTAGAGTCCTTATTTATAGTAAGTATAGAGAACATGTAATTGGACTCTACTAACAATCAAGGCCTCTGGGCCATATATGTAAAATAAACTCACGGCCCATATACTATGGGCTTACATCCTCCCGCGAGCCAAACTAGAGAGAAGTGGAAGTTTGGATCGAATTTGCTGAAATGGAGAATGGAGAAGAGCTTTGGTCAACACATCCGCCAGTTGGTCATCGGCGGGGACATGCTCAACACGAAGCGCACCGGCGGCAACTCTCTCTCGAACGAAATGGAAGTCCATAGCCACATGCTTCATCCTACTGTGAAAGATGGGATTTTTCGTGAGGTAAGTAGCACTTAAATTGTAACAGAAGAGAATTGGGGCTTTTGAGAGACGAAACCCTAATTCTTGTAGAAGATGTAATAGCCAAATGGACTCGGCTGTAGCAATAGAAAGTGCTTTGTATTCCGCCTCTGTAGAAGACTTAGCGACTGTCTTTTGTTTCTTTGAGCTCCAGGAGACCATGTGAGGGCCAAGGAACACGCAGAAGCCAGACGTCGATTTTATATCAACCGGGGAGCCAGCCCAGTCTGCATCCGAGAAAATGGTGAGAGAGTCGATTGGAGCAGCGGGGTAATAAACACCTAACCGCCGGGTGTGATTCAGGTATCGAAGAATTCTTTTAACTGCCTGCCAATGTACTGCCTGAGGTTGATGCATGTATTGACATACTCTATTAACTGTAAAGTGTATGTCTGGTCGAGTTATGGCTAGATATTGTAGTGAGCCAACAATGCTGCGATACTGAGTAGGGTCTGTGTGTAAAGGAGAGTCAGTAACATCCAGAGAAATAGAGGGGGATATAGGTGTAGGGCTTGGTTTAGAGTTTAACATGTTTGCCTTGGACAGAAGCTCTGTGATATATTCTCTTGAGTTAAAAGTAACCCTTGAGAGCTGCGATAAGCTGAGATACCAAGGAAGTAGGCCAAATCACCAAGATCCTTTACAGGAAACACTTGTTTGAGCCTCTGTTTCAAATTGTTGACTAGAAACATAGAAGAACCAGTGACCAATATATCATCCACGTATAGAAGAATATAGAGCTTGTCCTTCCCTTTCTTGAAAATGAACAGAGAAGAATCTGTAGTGGATTTCTTAAAACCAATTTGCAAGAGATAGGAACTGAGAGTAGAGTACCAAGCCCGTGGAGATTGTTTTAGCCCATATAGGGCTTTCTTTAACTTGCAAACATGATGAGGATGTGCCTTGCTAATGAAACCAGGGGGTTGCTTAACAAAAACATTTTCTTCCAACTCACCATTCAGAAAGGCATTCTGAATATCCAGATGCTGAATAGGCCAATTATAGGAAACTGCAATTGCTAAAACAGTTCTGATAGTGGTGACCTTAACCACGGGACTATATGTGTCAAAATAATCCACTCCTTCAGTTTGATTGAAACCCTTAACAACAAGCCTTGCTTTCCTGCGTTCAATAGACCCATCAGCCTTATATTTTGTTTTCAAAATCCATTTCACCCCTAGAACATTTATTGCTGGACTTTTAGGAACCAATTCCCAAGTATTGGTATCCAACAGAGCCTGATATTCCTTTTGTATTGCTGCTCTCCATTCCTCAAATTTCTGTGCCCGAGTAAATGTAGGTTCATCTGGAACCTCTGTTGGTAACTGAGTGGAGTTACACCAAGGTATTGTGCCATCTGTTCGAGTGAGAGGTTTGTGAATGTTGGCACGTGCCCTGGTGATCATAGGATGAATAGGATGGGATGGTGGGTCAGGTTGGGATGAGATGGTATCTGAGATGTGGTGTGACTGTGAAGATGAGGGAGAGACTGGTTGTTTAGGTGATGAGGGAGATGGTGGTTGTTCTGGTAATGAGAAGATAGCGGTTGTTCTGGTGAGAGGGGAGATGGTGACTGGTCTGGTGGTGAGATAGATAGTGGCTGGTCTGGTGGTGAGGTAGGTGAATCTGGTGCGGTATAGGAGATGTGATCAGAAGGGATAATCACAGGAAAAAGAGTAGATGTTTGTGGAGGTTTGTGTGGTGAGAGATTCTTATAGGGAAAATGATCTTCATTAAACACCAAATCTCTGTTGATGTAAAGTTTCTGTGTGCTAGGACAGTAGCAAAGATAGCCACAGTGCTTTGTCGAGTAGCCTAGAAAAATGCACAGCTGAGATCGAAAGGCCAGTTTGTGTGGGTTATGTGGTCTGAGATTGGGCCAGCAAGCACTCCCAAATACTTTGAGAATGGAAAAATTAGGTGGTTTGTGAAAGAGTAGCTCAAAGGGAGTTTTGTAGTTGAGGTTTTTTTGTGGGAGTGCGGTTACTTAGGAAAACAGCTGTCTGGGCTGCATAAGACTAGAACTTCATAGGTAAGTGAGAATGAGATAACAGTGTAAGGGTCTTGTCTAGTATGTATCTGTTCCTGATTTCCACTGCACCATTCTGTTGGTGTGAATATGGACAGGAAAAACGATGATTAATACCATTAGCATTGACAAGACTAGATAAGGCCACAAATTCACCACCACCATCTGTTTGGATACTCTTAACTGTTGTGTTAAACTGAGTAGAAACCAATTTCAGAAATGTACTAAAAATGATTTGAACATCAGATTTAACAGACATAGGAAACAAAAGTAAACTTGGAGTAGTCATCAACAATTAATAGGAAGTACTTGAAACCATCCAATGAAGTAACATATGAGGGGCCCCAAACATCCAAGTACAATAGTTCAAAGGGTAAAACAGAGACAGTATCTCTAGTATAGTGTGGTAGGGCATGGACTTTCCCTTGACAACAAGCGTCACAAAATTCACTATACTTAGGTGTAAGGGATGGCAATTGAAAATCAGATAGAATTTTATTGGTAATAAAAGCTGAAGGATGTCCAAGTCTTTTGTGCCAAGTAGAGGAGGTAGCTTTGGTTCCTGGAAGCAATCTTGTGGCATTGGCTTGAGGGTGGGTAGGCTCAGGAAACACATAAACACCAGCTCTAACCGGACCTTGTAGAAGAGTTCTCTTGGTTGTAAGGTCCTTCAAGAGAAAACCATTGACATAAAACTCAAAGTAAACATCATTGTCATGACAAAACTGTCTAACAAATAACAGATGTTTATTTAGAGAAGGGGATCTGTATATTTGATGTAGCAAAAAATCACCAGATTTGTGAGAGATTAAACCTGAACCACTATGAGAGATTGACATACCAGATCCATCACCCAAGGTGATAGTATCATGACCAGAGAACTCTGAGTTACCAAGGTTTAGTCTAGTCAGATCATTAGTAAAGTGATGAGTGGCTGCTGTATCTGGTAGCCACTCCTGGTGAGCATAATTGCCAGTAGCATTAGCTGAGAAAGAGGCTGGTGGAGACTGCTGATAGGTTTGATTAAACCGATGATAGCATATGGCAGCTACATGGCCTCTTTTGGAACATATCTGACATGTAGGACGATTGTCTATGCCACCATTGACAAGATAGGAAGATCTGCCTCCACCTCTGTTGCCTGAGGAAGAGAAACGGCCTCCTCCTCGACCTCCACCTCTGGAGTTTCTGTTATTATTTCCTCTCCCTTTTCCCTGATTTGAATTTCTACTGTTGTTACCTCCAGTAAAATTTGCTTCGGTAGCATTAACACAAACACTTTCTGTGACTGATTTAACAGACTGAGATAGGATATCCTCATAGATTAGGAGGAAATTGTAGATTTGGCGTGAGGTACAGATCTCAGTGCGTGTGATGATATTAGTAACTACAGACTCATATTCTTTTGGAAGACCTCTGAGTATGTATGATTGAAATTCTCTATCAGATACATGATGTCCTGTGATAGATAGTGAGAAGGAGAGGGATTTGGCTCTGTTATAGTATATGGTGATGGATTCATCAGATTTTTTGGTAAGGCTGGCCATTTGTAAGTGGAGCTGTCCTAGATGTGCGACTGTTTTAGCAGAAAAAGAATTATGTAGTTCATTCCATACCTCAGCCGAAGTGGTTAGATCAATAACCTGACTAGCAATATCCTCCGTGAGAGAAATCAGAAGAATACTTAGGACTAGTTGATCCTGCTGTTTCCACTTGCTGTGCTCTGGATTCACTGTTCCATTGGCCATGGCAGGTGGACAGACTGATGATCTGTGCCCAGCCCGGATGTTCGTACTCGCCCAGCCCGTGTTAGGAAAGGCCCGAGTTATTTATCTGACTATGTTTAGGATAATTAGTCTCTTATTTATTTATTCTTCAGGTTGTTAGGATATTCTCTAGATTATTTAACATTAGTTAATCTCTTTATTGTTATCTTTTTCCCTTGAGTTTGGCTAGTTAGTTGCTAGATTACAATTATTTATTTGCAACATTTGCTGTTACTGAAGGTTAGGCAATAACAGATTTCTATTTCCCTACTTCTTTCTCTCATCTTCTCGCCCTTCCCTTCTGCTCTTCCCACTCAATTTCCCCTGCCTCTAAGCGCCTGTCACATTTGGTGCTTTCATTGCTTCGATCTCACCCCAATTTCTAATTCTCCATATCGTTACTTCTATCTATCATGGCTTCAGACGGCGCAACGACTCGATTCAAAGCCTTGGAGGACCAGAACAAAAGATGAACGACGCTGTTAACGCCCTCGTGGTAGCACAGCTCAAATTCAAGAATACCATACAGTCTCAACTGACCGACGTTATCAGCCGACTTGCAGCCATCGAGTCGCGCACACCCATTCTGCGCACTCCCCCAACACACAGCAGCAACTTCCTCATCATCGACAGCCCCGCCAATCCGGACACCCAAACTTGAGATTCCATTCTTTACTGGCGAAAACGTCCATGGCTGGCTGTTTCAGGTTGAACGATTTTTTCTCTTATCATCATATACCTCCTGACCAATGCCTCGACATCGCCGCGATGTATATGTCTAGACCGGCGCTTGTTTGGTTCACCATACAACATCAAGCGAACCTGTTCCCGTCTTGGGACCAATTCAAACTCGCTGTCCAGGAGCGTTTTGGTCCGACTGCATTTGAGAGTCCAGAGGGTACACTATACAAACTGACGCAGACAACAACGGTGGCTAAATACACCGAAACTTTCGAATCACTCCAGTCCCGGGTTCCGAATCTGGCTCCAGCTAGCGCTCTTAATTGTTATGTTTCTGGTTTAAGAGACGACATCAGACGGGAAGTTCTGCTTCTAAACTGCAGTCCCTCATGTCCGCCGTTGGCTTGGCCCGCTCTGTTGAAGACAAACTGGCAGTCATTCAGACCCGATCCTCTGGACGGACGACATACACTAGACCCTTCCAACAGCAGCCGCTAGCTGCTACGTCCGTGCCTGCCCTTCTGCCGCCGCCACCAAGCAAACCATCAGCCACTAATCCGGCTGCTACTGCTCCAGGACGTACTCCTATTCGTCGCCTGACACCGGCAGAGGCATTGGCGCGCCGAGAGAAAGGATTATGTTACAACTGCGATGAACGCTTTGTGCCGGGACATCGCTGCCAGGGCCGACAATTTTTTCTGCTCGTTACTGAACCGGGTGACACAGATTCGACACCTGCTCCTGAAACTGCTGCTACTTACTCTGAAACAAGTGAATTTGTGCAGCCGGTAGAGGAAGATATTCCGAATATTTCGCTACATGCCTTCGAGGGCGAATCTGCCCAGTCCACACTACGAATTTGGGGCAAAGTGAATGGGCAGCCGCTTGTCATGCTCGCGGATGGTGGCTCCACACATAATTTCATTCATCCTCGGTGGGTTCGGCATCTTGGTATTCCGGTTCAGTCGTCACGCCACTTCCGCGTGGTTGTTGGTAACGGCGACGCTATGTCTAGCGAAGGAGTCACCGCGCCTGTCCAAGTATCACTGGCCAACCATGTTTTCCCTATTACCTTCCACTTACTAGCAGTACACGGTACTGATGCTGTTCTCGGGTGCGCTTGGCTGTCTACCTTGGGCCCGATTATCACCGAATACAAAGACTTGTATATGATGGTTCGGTGGAAAGACATGTGGGTTACAATGCACGGTATCCCCCCGACGCCAGCCTCTCCAATCTCATTCTCCCAAATGCATTCGAGTCAGCAGCGTGGCGGACTTGAGTCATACTACGCCCTCTTTGTGCGCGAGACCGACAGTGCCCACATCGAGGTGGCGCCTGATCTACCTCCTGCTCCAACGCCAGCCCTGCAAGACCTTCTTCAGCGTCACACACCGGTCTTCCAGCAGCCGCGAGGTCTGCCTCCATTCCGCCCACATGATCACTCCATTCCCTTGTTGCCGGACACTCAGCCGGTAAACGTCCGCCCTTACCGCTATCCGTACAAGCAGAAGGAAGCGATTGATCAATTGGTCTAGGAAATGTTGCGTGACGGTGTCATACAGCCAAGTACTAGTCCTTTTCTTCACCCGTACTCTTGGTCCGTAAGAAGGATGGCTCGTGGCGGTTTTGTGTTGACTATAGGGCCTTGAACGCAGTTACTATCAAGGATCGCTTTCCAATTCCAACAGTAGATGAGTTGTTGGATGAATTGCATGGGGCAACCGTTTTCTCTAAACTCGACCTACGTGCAGGGTATCATTAGCTCCGCCTCGCCCCGTCGGATATCCATAAGACGGCTTTTCGTACACATGACGGCCACTACGAATTTTTGGTCATGCCCTTTGGCCTCACGAATGCACTGTCTTCATTTCAGGCTGCTATGAATGATCTGTTTCGTTCAGTCCTTCGCCGGTATGTTCTCGTTTTCTTTGATGACATTTTGATATACAGTCCGGACCATGCCTCGCATTTACAACATCTGGATCATGTTTTGCAACTTCTGGGTGATGCTTCATTTTTTGCAAAACCATCTAAGTGCACTATTGGAGCTGCTTCCATCTCGTATTTGGGCCACATTATTTCCGCAAGTGGTGTGTCGGCGGATCCGGACAAAATAGCAGCAATTGTTTCTTGGCCCCAACCCCGTACGGTTCGCCAGTTACGTGGATTTTTGGGATTAGCTGGTTACTATCGTCGTTTATTGCGGGGTTTGCTACTCTTGCAGCGCGCCTCTCACCTCCTTATTAAAAAAGGATTCCTTTCAATGGTCATCTGCTGCTACAGCTGCTTTTGACAGCCTGAAGGCTGCCTTGTCTTCTGCCCCGTTTTTGCGTCTCCCGGACTTCACTAAAGAATTCGTGGTTCAAACGGATGCTTCGGGTTCTGGTGTTGGCGCTATCTTGTCTTAGGACAGTCATCTGATAGCCTATTTCAGCAAGCAGTTGTCGTCCCGAATGCAGGCTGCTTCTACTTATTCTCGGGAAATGTTTGCTATCACTGAGGCCGTTAAGAAGTGGCGTCCGTACTTGTTGGCTCTCTCGCTTCACCATTCTCACGGACCATCAGAGCCTCCGTTCGTTGGTCTCTCAAACCATTCAGTCCCCCGAGCAGCAGCGTTGGTTAGCTAAACTTTTGGGATTTGATTTTACTATTGTTTATCGCCCCGGCAAGGACAACACTCCAGCAGATGCGCTTTCTCGCATTGATGAGGGTCAGCTCAACAGTCTGTAGGCTACATCGCGGCCCGTGGTTGCCCCTCTCTCCGCCTTGCGTATCTTTATTTCCCAGCATTGCCAAGACCATGTTGCTCGCATTCAATCGGAGCCCGCTGCGCATCCGGACTATGCCTTTCGGGATGGTTTGCTATATTATAAAGGCCGCCTCTTTGTCCCGGCCTCGTCTGCACTTCGACCATTATTGATTCAGGAGTTCCATTCTTCTCCGCTCGGCGGCCATGCTGGTGTCTCCCGTACTCTGGCCAAGCTCACTGCGGTTTTCTATTGGCCTGGTATTCGCGAGGAGGTTAAGCTTGCCATTCGTTCTTGTGCCACGTGCCAAGAAGTCAAGCCGGAAAATCGTGCTCCGAAGGGCTTGCTGCAACCTCTACCGGTTCCGTCGAAGGTGTGGGATGAGATTTCTATGGATTTCATCACTCATCTTCCCCGTCCCGTGGGTTCTCTGCTGTCATGGTGGTCGTTGATCGCTTGTCAAAGTATGCTCATTTCTGTCCTCTTGGCTCTAAGTTCTCGGCTGTTGATGTTGCTAGAGTCTTCGCCCGGGAGATTTGTCGCCTCCATGGTTTGCCCTCAATATTGTTTCGGACCGTGATCCCATTTTCATGAGTGCGTTTTGGCAGGAGCTATTTCATTTGCAGGGCACCACCTTGTCTATGTCTAGTGCATATCACCCGCAGTCCGATGGGCAAACTGAGATTGCCAACCGCCTTCTAGAGGATTATCTTTGCTGCTATGTTGCTGATGCCCCCTCTTTATGGATGGATTACCTTCATTGGGCGGAGTGGTGCTACAATACCAGCTTTCATTCTTCTATTGGCACTACTCCTTATGAAGCAGTGTACGGGCGGTCCCCATCGTCCTTGCTGGATTATGAGCCCGGAAGCTCGTCGGTAGCAGCAGTGGACTCGGTCCTATCCTATCCTCCCGTTCCGACCTCCTCCAGTCCTTGAAGGACAAAATTGCTCACGCGCGCCTCCGTATGCAGCAAAAAGCAAACAAAAACCGCACTGATGCTGCGTTTACTGTCGGGGACTTGGTATACGTGAAGCTTCAGCCCTACCGCCAGTCGTCGGTAGCGCACCGCTCTTCTTTTAAACTGGCCAAGCGTTTTTATGGGCCATTTCCCATACTTGCTCGCGTGGGTCCTGTTGCTTACAAGCTTCAGTTGCCTCTGGATGCTCGCATTCATGATGTTTTTCATGTCTCGCTCCTAAAGAAAGCTGTTGGGCCTCCTCCATCTGCTGTTGCTTCCTTACCTCCCGAGTTCGTGGATGGTCGGCCGCAAGTGTTGCCTGGGCGTGTCCTCAGCCGTCGGGATCAGCTCTTGGCTGGTCACTTTGTCCCTTATGTGTTGGTCGAACGGCAGGGACTGCCCCCTAAGGATGCTTTGTGGGAGCCCCTTTCTGAGTTGCAGCGAGATTTCCCAGCCTTCCGCCTTGAGGACAAGGCCGTTTTTGAAGAAGGGGGGAATGTGCCCAGCCCGGATGTTCGTACTCGTCCAGCCCGTGTTAGGAAAGGCCCGAGTTATTTATCTGACTATGTTTAGGATAATTAGTCTCTTATTTATTTATTCTTCAGGTTTTTAGGATATTCTCTAGATTATTTAACATTAGTTAATCTCTTTATTGTTATCTTTTTCCCTTGAGTTTGGCTAGTTAGTTGCTAGATTACAATTATTTATTTGCAACATTTGCTGTTACTGAAGATTAGGCAATAACAGATTTCTATTTCCCTACCTCTTTCTCTCATCTTCTCGCCCTTCCCTTCTGCTCTTCCCACTCAATTTCCCCTGCCTCTAAGCGCCTGTCACATGATCCCTCTACAAACTTAAAGAGATCGTTTCCCTTTAGGAAAGGAAGCAGCATTCCTTTCCATAATCTGAAGTTTGTTTCACTCAATTTGACTAAGTTTGCTGCAGCAGAAACCAGAGATTGACTGCTAACTGTTGTCATTGTGATCTTTGCTGCAGGTGTAGCCGTGGATGTAACTACGGGATCAGCTTCAGGAGAATCGCTGGAGAGAGATTCGGTAGCAAGAGGTGTCTCCATTGATGAATGTGAAGTTAGATCTAGATCTGAGATCTAGATCTGAAAAATTAAAATTCCCAGAGAGGGCTCTGATACCATATTGAAAGGAGAGGAGCGTGAATATAACGAATGTAATCTCAGATGTATTGCTTGTGTATTACATTACATTCTAGAGTCCTTATTTATAGTAAGTATAGAGAACATGTAATTGGACTCTACTAACAATCAAGGCCTCTGGGCCATATATGTAAAATAAACTCACGGCCCATATACTATGGGCTTACAATGATATAATGCAGTTGTAGATTAGATCAAGGCTTTTTTATCAGCGTCAAATAATAGTCTAATGTCAGTTCGGGAAAACGATTCAGTAAGCGAGAAACTATCAACTAGTTCTCTAAACGGATTCTCTTACTGATTCATTGTTAGCTAAAATAAAGAAAGAAGGCTTTGATTACAGTAGGTGACATGAGACTTCAGTAGAGTATATATATTTTTTGTTCTTTGACTTACGTCTTTTTCCTTGCACATTGTTTCCAATTCCTGCACATTCAACATCACAATGTCAACACTGACCTCACCATTATGATGGTAAAAAGAAGCAAGGAAATTTTTTCTGGATCTGTCATAAAAATCTATACTGGATTTAGATAAGGATAATCCAGTAAAGGAAGAATCCAAGGCGGGATCACTGAGTTGGACTATTGAATATTAAGTTAAACAATTACTCATTCATTCAGCTAACTAGCTAACTCTCCAACTAAACTAATCTGTTGTGATTGTGATTGTGATAGTGAATGAACCTGCTGCTTTCCACGAACTACATGTGATTACTCTGTCTTTTAATTTATAATTTCTCTCATCTTAATTACATGACTGTAGTTTAGGATGATGAAGCAGACAAGTTTGGTTCAAAAGTTGAAAAGGTTATATATTGACTGCAAACAAACTGGTTACTAAAATATACTCAATAAGTGAGCAATACTTCTTTCATTTGCATATTTCTTATCGTTCTTTCTTTAATTTCTCATTCTATTTTCTTCTTTCTTCTTTTTCTTCACTCTTAGCTCATGAACTAAACCGCTTCTTCCTTTGAGATAAATTCCAAACAAGATTAAAATTCTTCTTTTACTGATATAATACTTCTTACTCTTCAACATATATATGTCCCTTATTTTCCCTCTTGCTGTTAAGTGGTTGGGCATATTTGTCTTATAAGCAATTAGGAACGGAAGAGACAGACACACATTCAAGAGAAAGACGGATCTTCTGACTGTACTAGAAAAACTAGACAAAAGATGCAGAGAAGATTTACAGGTTACCACTTCGACAGCACAAGCACAGAGAATGAAGGCAGAGAATTACCTTATGAACTGCAGTTCCAGATTTTGGCCTACAAAGCGCAAGCAAAGAAGAGAATGAAGGTGCAGAAGAAAAGAAGAGAACGAAGCTCCAGATTTCGCCAGCCAGGGTCGCAATATTCAGAGGGAAAAAATGAAGGCTGTTACCGGTAGCATTAGGGTTGCAAATCTCACCAGTAGCATGGAAAAATCAGTCCAATCACAAAGAAGAAGATAACGCCTGTACGGAGCGTAAAAAAAGAGAGATAAAAGAAGATTTGGGGTGAATGACTAATTGAGGTGGATTTGTAATTTAGAGTATAGACCATTCCACGGAATATTTAGAATAAATTTTGTAGGTAATTACCTACGGAATATTAGTTGCTTATAATCATAGACTAGATATTATATTGATAGACTTTCACCTACTGAAATTCCGTCACTAAAAGTATAACATTTAGTAATTTGATTTCCCTCCATAAGTTTATTGCGTGCGTGGGTAAAATATTGAAACAATTTCACCTACAGAAATAATTTGGTGTGTAATTTTTCCGAATTCCGTCACTAATACTTGTTACATACGGATTAATTCCGTAGGTAATGTTATCTGAATTTGGTGTGTAATCCGTCGGAAATAATGTTAAATTCCGTAGGAAATTTTCCGTCTGTGATACTACAGTTTTTTTTGTAGTCGTTAAGGGTTATATGGGTAATGTTATAACTAATAATTAGGCTACTTTTATCCCTGGTAGGCTTACAACTGATAACGTGATTGTGGCTCATGAGTTGCTTCATTCTACGAAACTATCTAAGGCTAGGAATAATGGTCATTTTGCATTGAAGGTTAATATGGCATAAGCGTTTGATTGTGTTGAGTGGTCGTCCCTCTTTGTTGTCTTAAGGGTGATGGGTTTTCATGAGCAATTGGCGTGTTTAGTTTAAAATGTTTTCATCTGTCTCGATGGCTATGTTAATGAATGGTTATCCTAGACTTGTTTTTAAGCCCCAACGCAGGCTTCGTTAGGGTGATCCTTTATCCTCTTATTTGTTTCTTTACTGAATGGAAGCATTGTCTTCAAGTCTGTCTGTTTCTACTATGAATGGTGTTATTAGGGGTATTTCGTTAAGGGGCTTGGGTTTTGATGTTCATAGCTTATTATGTGTCGATGTCTGCTTTGTTTTTGTTAAGCATTCTCCTCATAATTCCTAGCTGATTTAGGATATTTTACAAGACTTTTGTGAGACAGTAAGGCTGTATAAATGTTGAAAAGTCGGGTTTGATGTTCTCTAGTGGGGTGTCAGGTAACCTAAAGTATCAGATTAGTTGTTGTCTTGGTGTCTAGGAGGTGAGGTTAATGACTTGGGACAATACTTGGGCTTTCCCAGCAAGTTTGGTAGAGTAAAAGGTCTATTTTGTCTATGATAAAATAAGGAAAAGGATCCAGGACTGGTCTCATGTTGGTTCCTAGGTGGGGAGGTGTGTTCTTATTAAATGTTTTATAAGCTATTCTCTTGTACGTAATGAATGTGATTCGATTACCTGCCTCTCTATTGAGGGATATGCTCAGATGGCAAATTTCCGGGGGAAGGGTAAAGGGGATGCTCGAGAGGTCCATTAAAAGAGTTGATTTCACGTGTGTGCTAGCAAGAGGGACGATAGCCTAGGTTTCCATTACTTGCCTTACTTTAACTAGGCCCTTTTGGCCAAACAATGTTTAAGATTTCTTATGCAGCCAGGTCTTTTCACCACCAGAATTCTCACCCACCAGAATTTTTTTTTAAAGGCAAAGTATTTCCCTATTGGAAATATTTTGGCAAAAATTGTAGTAGACCAAGCCCGGTGTGGCGTGCTCTTCATAGTGCTATTTCTTTAGTCAACCAGGAGCAAGGAGAACTATAGGAGATGGGATGGATACCATAATTAATGAGCAATGGGTGTGAGGAGAACCTGGAGGGATGTTGGCTTTGTGGTCTTTGCTAGATATGGTCCACTCGCAGGGAAGAGTATCCCGGCTCATTGATCCACATACGAGGCAGTGGAAGGAAGATCTTATAAGACAATGGCTTGATGGTGATGATGCAGAGCTGGTGCTAGCTAAGCAGCTAAGAAGTGAGGCAACTAGTGATAGTTGGGAATGGGGTCTTACTAAAACAGGGGAGTTACTGTATAATCTCCAATGTCCATAGCTCTAGTCCTTCTTATTCATCAGGTAGTTGGGTGAGTCGTGCAATGAAAAGAGTCGAGAAATGTCAGCTCCCTCCTCGTGTGAGTCTGTTTGCTTGCAAGTTTTTGCATGACCACATTCCCTGTAAGGCAGTTATGGCTCATAGTTTAATACAAATATTGATACATCTTGTCTATTTTGTGTTGCTACTAGTGTTTTGGGAATGAGAGGAGTTGGACCCACCATTAGGATTAGGACTGTCAATCTTGACACGAACCCGAAATCCAATCTGAAACTGAAATGCTAAAATACTGGTTTGGGTTACAATTTTAACCCAAAAACATTTTTGGGTCAGGTTCGGGTTGGGTTGCTAAAAATCCGGTTGGTTTTGGGTTTGATTTGCCAACCCGATTCCAACCTGCAACCCGAAAACATTTTAAAAAAGAAAAGAAAATATATATTCTTATAGTTATGCGAAATAACCCTAAATATACCAATCATGTAAACCGTTTGTGTTTGATAGTTTTTATATGTCATGTTATATTATTTGTCTTTGTGATTTTGTGTAGAATTTTTATTGATGGTCCCATATTTTTAATTTTGGGTTGATTTCAGGTTGTCTTGAAGTCTATTTCAGTTTGATTCGGGTCGTCAGGTCAGTTTCAGATTGATTTTGGGTCATTAGATCGGTTTTAGGTTGACAAATCATAACCTGTTTGGGTTTGGTTCAGTTTCAGGTTGAGGTGAAACATGAGCAGGTCAGGTTCGGGATGAAGACAAGCCGACCCAAAACTCGAAATTGACAACCCTAGTCGGCACTGCAATTTGATTTGGATGTTCATGACTGGTTTATTATGTTTTGTCTTAAACAAACATTAGCAGTGGTTTAATCCCTAATTTTTTGTGTCTTTAGAAAATATGTGTTACGAAGTGCTAGTTTGGGAAGGCAAGAACATTGGAGCATGGATGAGAGTAAGCTCAAGTGTTTTGGAATCAGTAACATCGATGAATGTTTAACAAGTTATGACTAAGCAGGAGGGACAGATGACGGCGCCTGATGATCAAGTTGCGGTTGCAATTTTTGTGGACGCTGGTGTTGGGACAAATGAGGGCTACGATCTCGGGGCTCTATGTTAGGAGTTGCGTATCTGTTAGTTTGTTTCATCTATTAGTTAAACTCTATTTAGCCTTCTATTAAGTTGTAGGTACTTTTTAAGAGGTAGTTTAGTAAAAGCTGTGACCAAGGTATTTAAGTTATCCCCCTAGATCATTGTACAATTAATACATTCCATTCTTTCTCTCTGTGAGCCTCTGTTTTGAACCTCTATCCTAAATTTATTCGGATCAGTTCGGGTTCTAAGTCCACTTATAACCTAAGTTTAATAACTAAGTCAAATAAAATTAATTATTAAATTCTATTTAGCTCACTAGAACCTAATCAGAGTCGCCACCTAATTTTGACCTACGGTAAATTAGGAAAGGAGAGTTCGGGTTCAGGAGCTTGGTATTGGACTTTTTCAGGATTCAAATTACTTTCACTACCCTTATAAGTCGCTTTTCCTTTACTTATGTATTTACGGCTTATTATGAATTCGGTAAACTACAGTGCGCAAGTTTCTAATTTTTTTGTATGTTTAATTTACACGAATTGAAAAGTGAAAATTAAAATTACCTAAATTAGGGTTTCAAAGCTGAATTTGTTCAAATTATAGTTCTGTCCGTTTGTACGGACCTAATATCCAAACCCATAGACCCTAATTAACCTAACTGATCAGAAAAGTAGAAATTGCAAGAAAACAAAATTTCAAAAAACCTGGGCCACGGACTGGACGTCCGTAGTCCCAGACATAAGTAAAGAAAACCTAAAAAATTTGAAAAATTAAATCCCGCCACTGTTCGAGGCTGTCTGGGGCCACGGACAGGCCGTTCGAGGGCACAGACTAGCCACGGGCAGTGGCGTTCGTGCACTTCCCAATGATGCTTTCCGCTCAAATTTATAGGGAAAATTACATCACCCACCCATGACGTTTGGCAAAATTACACAGCCCACCCACGAGGTTTCAAAAATTACTTTGCCCACCCATGTGGTTTCCACAATTTTACATCCAGCAACTTTTCTAATATTTGATCAACTTAAAAGATGGTTAAATGATATCCAAATTTGATGAAACTTTACATGGACCATACTAAGATGTTATATTTTTGTTCAATGCCAAATCCAAAGTTTTTTAAGGTCATATATGACCTGTGGGACTCAATGAAACATGAGACACGTTCATCGAGTCCCACGGATCATATATGAGCTTAAAAACGTTGGATTTCACGTTTTACCAAAATATAACACTTTAATATCGTCCATGTAAAGTTTCATCAAATTTGGATATCATTTAACCATCTTTTAAGTTGATCAAATATTAGAAAAGTTGCTGGATGTAAAATTGTGGAAACCACATGGGTGGGCAAAGTAATTTTGAAACCTCGTGGGTGGGCTGTGTAATTTCGCCAAACGTCATGGGTGGGCGATGTAATTTTCTCAATTTATAAAGTGTGTAGCCTGAAAAATTATAAACATGTTAATAATTTATAAACTTGAAATTGACTTTGAATTATGACCAAAACTTAGTGAACAAGTTACTACACATAAACAAAAACAAATAACCACTCAGAACCAAGAAAAGGTCATTTGAACCCAAATTTAAACATAAGGTTAATGAAGTCTATGGGAATTGGAAAAGTGGGATTCCATTCTGTTTAACCTTCGGAATCAATGAGATTCTTCATGTCGGGAACCTCTCGAAGCTTCGTTGAAGTCGGTCTAAAATTGAGCTCGAACCCAAATTCCGACTCTTGTGAATTAATGTTTTTCACGTTTTTGTGGTGGTTTGATGGTAATTTGATGATTGTTGTGGGAGTTGAAAAATGTGTTCCGGTGATGATTTTAGTGAAATTTTTGGTGTGTGGTTGAGGCTCAGGTATTCAAAATGTGGGAAGAAGGAGACTGCTGGGTGATTTAGTGCTCTAGGGTTCTTCTTGTTCTAATTTTATGAAGAGAAAAGATCCCTTATATACACAACACTAAAGATAGAGTAAACTCGAAAAACTAAAGTTTACCGGGATTTGGTCGGGTTACTTCTAGAGTGAATCTGACTATGAAATTTTAACACACACAGAGAGAAATACACTCTGGTTTTTCTAAAGAGAAATTGGAATTTTTGGATAAAATGAATATTTTTAATTTCAATTTCTCATCAGATTTGTTCAGAAATTAGTAGAATATTATTAGAAATTGAAATTTGAAAATTCCAAATCCATTGTGCTCTAAATGTCATCCTTTATCATGTGTAAAAATTCAAAGCATTATGAGTTGATTTGAGTCATTTTCATAGGAGAGGAAAGCTTACGAGATGGCTTAGGAGCCTTGAAAATTATGAAAATGCCCCTCGTGGTGACCAAGTTGTCACCAATGTCCTGAAACGTGCTAATCAACTCAGGTCTTGTACCCTTTGACCAAATTACCCTTTTTAGTACCTGTGTCTTGAAGTACTCTTTTGTAGGGGTAAAAATTTGGGTATAACACTCTCATGAATGAAATTCATCTATTAGGGAAAGTTCTTCTTCCTCGATTCTCTTTTTGGTTCCACTTCTAGAGCTTTGCCTCTGTAGCATATTCATTCATGGTATTAGAGTGGAAGATCATGGGATCTTGCTCTTGAACTTCATTCTTGAACCCCTTAATCGTCCCTCTGACTATCACAGTCAATTGCAACCTTGGCTTACCCTAGTTTTTCTTCTTCCCTCGGCCTATGATTCCATTTCAAAGTGAAAATGTTTGGGGATGCTGATTCCTCCAAAATTAAATATGGTGGCAACAAGTCTCATGCTTCCCAGAGCAATAGTGGTGGATCTTACAGCAACGAAATCAGAGATCCCCTCTATCTATCGAGCTCAGATCATTCTGGGTTGACTCTAGCCAAAAATTTCGATTGAGGCCCAGGTTTTCCCCATTGGAAGCATCAAGTCCAAATTGCTCTGGCATCAAAGAATAAGCTCAGTTTCATTGAAGGAACACTCAAGAAACCGACAGGTTGTGAAACTCGTACTCTAGTTTGGACTCACTGCGACTATATGGTGCGCTCTTGGATATGAGTCTGGAGAAGAAGGTCGCTAATTCGGTTCTTTTTCGCACCCCTACTGCACACATTTTGAAAGATATTTGTGGCCGTTTTGATCAAGCTAATACGACGAGAATGTATGATTTAGAGCGACATCTCGAGAGCGCTATGCAAGAGAATGATAGCATTTGTGACTATTTTACCAAAGTGAGAGGAATCTATGATGATATTGATGCGGCAAAGACTTTACGAGCTTGCGCATGTGATATAAATGATGCATTCCAAGAATACAAAAGGTGTAGACACCAAAAATTCTCACCTCATAAAAATAAAAATCTGAAAAATGAATAAAATAAAAGGGTCATCGTCTTTCTTTTCCAAAACCTATTTATGTGCATACCAAAAAGAAACCATCTTTTTATGACAAAATTTTCTTTTTTCAATCAATGTTCAAAGCATTTCAAAACACAAAAAAATCAATTCTTAGAAAATAAATTTTCAACAATAATCCGGTTGCAAACCCGTCCCTTTTCATTCATTTACTTATTTTACACTTTTTTTTATTTTAGTCTATCTCGATTTTGCATATTTATCTAGGTATTCATGTCTCTGTTATTATTATTATATTTACCCTATTTATTGTTACTTTTACTTGCCATTTTAGCATGTAATTTTATTTCTACATTATCATTATTATTCTAGTATCATTTCTATCATTTTACGTACTTATTATTATTGTTTACATGTGTTTTCATCTTCACTTTATTATTCATGTCTTTTTAGAAGAAAACAATCCATTTTGAATGATAAAACTTTTTAATCTTATTGAGCGTTTCCACTATAAAACACTTGCGTTTTTGTGGATGTATCCTCTCCGAGCCATAACTATTCTTATATTTCTCACATGTTATCATTGAGTTTGGTTATTAGTATGACTAGTTAAGGCTTTGAGTATACTACTATAGGTCTTGAGTTCGAGTGCTGTTAGATGCACTTTGGGATTTTTTTTAACTAGCTTCCTCTTCATCCTAAACTCTTGCATTATATATAGAGCAACAAACACAGAACCCTAGCAAGGACCAGTAGTCACCGATCCCAAAGAAAGAGAAGAAGGCATCAGCCGCCTCCCATTTCTTTTCTAAACCACCAGTCCCAAGAAAATTCTCGCAGAAAGCAAGGCCTTCATCTTCCTGTTCCATTCTCTATACTCACGGTATTTTTGCCACCGAACTGGACAACTAAGGAACAGAAGTCTCTGCTGCTTCACACACTGGTAATATTGCAACCCCTGAAGAACAAGAAGTATATAGCTCTCATTCCTTTCATTCTCTTCTCGGTAATCTTGCATCCCACTGGCAAATGGGCACACACCATCTCTTGAGCCTATTTTCATTCTTCATTCTCTTTCTTTTCATGGTCATTGGCACCCAAACTGGCAACAAGAATATACATGCTCTGCCCTCTTTTCATCTCTCTCTCACAATAATTTTTCTCACCCAAACTGTCAAACAGAAGCATACAGTCTTGCCCCCTCTTCATTTCTCTTTACCACCAGTAATCTTGCAACCTAACTGGTGCACGAGGAACATACACCTTGGCCTCTCTTCAGTTCTCTTCACCTACGCCAGCGAACAACATATATGTTTGTCTCTCATTCTCTTCATTTTACTACCACAACTGCAGAACAAGGAACATATATGCTTCCCCTCTGTTCATCTCTTCATATGGCTGGCGATAGGGAGCGTCCCTGCTCCACCCCTTCTCTTCAAATCACCAGCTAACAAGGAATATACAACTCCAATTCTCATTTTCCCTTCACCAATAGAAATTTTGCAACCACACTGGCGACAAGGAACACCCACGCTCTGCGCCTTGTTCACTCTCTTCACAGATGATAGTTTGCAACCCAGACCGACAACAAGGAGCATACTGCTCCGCCTTTTTCACTCGCTTCACTTCCGTAATTTGCAACCCCTGGCGTGACGAGGAACATCTACTCTGCGCCTTCATTCTTCTCACCCCCAGTATTTTGCTACCCAAAATATAAAAGAAGGGAGCAAACCAGCTCTGGACTTCTCAATTTCTTCGATCGGCGTACAAGGGCAAATGCTCAGCGCCTGATTCATCTGTTAACAGACGGAAATTCGCTACCCAAGCCGGTGAGAAAAGAGTAAACGTTCTCGCATCTTCAACCTAGCTGGCAAAAAGGGAACAAGACGCTCTGCGCTCTTCTCCGACAACAATTTCTGCAACCTAACAGGCGACCAAGAAGTACATGTTCTGCGCCTGTTTCCACTACAAGAAAACTGTAGTATCACAGACGGAAAATTTCCTACGGAATTCATCCGTATGTAAAAAGTACTTTCACCTACGGAATTTTATAGCATTTCCTACGGATGTCGTTTCAGTATAAAATAAACATTTCAAGTGATATTAGTGACGGAATTTGGGCAAAATTACAGACCAACTTATTTCCGTAGGTAAAACTGGTCGAATATTTTGCCGCGCGCGCACTTTACTTATGGAGGGAAAATATAAATTCACTAAATGTTATATTTTTTAGAGACGGAATTTCCGTAGGTAAAAGTCTATCTATATAATACCTAGACACTAATTATGAGCAACTAAATATTCCGTAGGTAATAACCTTTACCTACAAAATTTTCTAAATATTCTGTAGGTAATAAACTTTACCTACAAAATTTATTCTAACTATTCCGTAGGAAATGATGATATATATACTCTAAACATATACAGTTTGTCATTTACCCCCAATTTCTTTTCTCTTGTTTGGGTTGCGCCTGGCGACAAGGAACGTCATTTACCCTAAATTTATGTTCTCTTCTTCGACTACTAAGTGAAAGATTGGCGATTGCTAACAGACGACAAGGAACGTCCGACATCTCCTGCTATCTATGCTATCCGGTGAGTATTTCAAAATAGGTTTTTGATTTTTCACTCGCGCGCCCAAGATTGCAACCCTAATTGGCGAGTGTTTTACGTTCTGTATATGAAAATCTGGAACTTTCTTTGCTGCACACCTGATTATAAATATCTAGTTCTGTTTCGCTTTTCTGATATGGTCACTCCAAACCGGTACTTTACCGCAAATTACTGTTGTGTTCGAACGATGATTTGGATTTCGCTTGGTCTTTTAAAACACTTGATTCAAGAGCTTTTTTTACAAAAAAAAAGCAGGAAGAGGACTTCAGCAATTTATTAGTCTTCAAAATTACGATTTGTTAGCATATAAACATTTCACAATCAGACACTATCCCTATATATATTATAATGCAAAAAAAAAAAAGGGAAAAAGACCGACAAATGACATAACTTGATATAATATTACTATGTGAAGCATTGCTAAATAGTACTAGTTTACCATTTGGTGCATGTACGCAGCTAGCAGCAACCACCGTCTATCACGACAAATTAGAGGTGCTGATCGGTGTACAGCAAAATTGAATATATATAAACTAGGTCATGTGTGAACGAAGATCTGACTTTGAAACTTCGCACAACACTCCCCTGTTGCTGCTAAATACTTCCCAAGATCCTACCCGATCTAGCTACTGTCTTTTCTCTCCTAGAATGCTCCTAATGTTTTGACAAGAAATTAAGATTAAAATCCAAATAGGATTCTGGTTTCTGATAGGTAACTTCAGTTTTTGCTTCTGTGCTTTTATAGGAGCAGATTTGAAACCTGTAACCAGGTCCCAGCTTGATTTCTTTTGCTACTATAGGGGTAAACTGATTTCAGCCTTTATTAAGTACTTTTCTAATTTCAAGAATTCAAATTGTGGTAATGTAATTGAACTTATATGTTTCTGATTTTGTTCCGTATCATATGAATATTGCAACCCTTACTGGTGATAAGGAACATACATACTATCCGTCTTCATTATCTTCTATTGCTTGTGCCTTGCAGAGATAAATATGGAGCTGTAGTTCATTAAGGAGCCGGTAATATATTGAACTGATGAGCAGGTAAAATATGTTTTTGATTTTGGTAATATGACATCTAAATATTTTAACCTTAAATGGCGATAAGGAGCACACATACTCAACACCTTCATTCTCTTCTGTTGCTTGCGCCTTGCAGAGATAAATTTGGAGCTGCTTCAGCACATTGTAGTTCATTAAGGAACCGGTAATATAATTGAACTTCTCTATTCGGATTTGTGGTGATTATCAAAGTGTTTTTGTTTTTTATTTTGTTCCATCGCATTTGAAAGCTAGTATAAGGAACATACATACTCACTCGCAGCAGCCTGTTCCATTTGATTTTGTTCATCCTTATTGATTGCCCCTTCATTATAGAATCTGTAATACAGTCGATTAGCTAGAGAAATATATAATTGGTTAGGAAGATGAGGAGACAACCTGCTGTTCTTTTATATAATTGGTTACCTCTCAGCTTGCACGTCTGACATGTTTGCAAACACTCAAAATTTTCCTAATTAACTATTAATTGTGAGATTGTACTCTAACAACTCAGCTACTTGTTTAGTAACTTTTGGAGCAGTCTACTCAGTTATTAAGGGAAAATTGAACTTATATTTTTTTTTTAAGTTTCCTAATAATTTTAGAATAGCAGGATTTGAACCTGCGTGGTAGAACAATGACTATATGTAACTAAAATGATCTTTGGATTTGAAATAAGTTCGCCCTCTCTTTGGTTGATATGTTTTATCCACTAATGTATATTTGGTAGCCTCATTATTAAGTGTTTATACATAGGTTCAATATGGATTCAAATAGATTTTGGTTATGCAACCGGGTAGATGATGACGGATATGTAACACCCGAATACTTAAGGCAAGTTGAAGATTACATAACTTTTGCAATATCATCAGAGTGGTTTGTTAGTGGGGATAGAGTTAAATGCCCATGTGTAAAATGTGAAAAACAACATTTTTTGGATCACGATGTGGTGCATATCTTTTTTAGCTCATAAGAATTGTTGAATTACTTTTTGTTAACTTTACTTATAAATATTGTAGCAATCATATGTATCTTGTTTGGAGGAGAAGTATGGTCCAGTTCATGATGAACATCCTGAATTTGACCCTGATGCTTGGTGCAAGGCAATTGGTGGAATGAAGACTACACATACTCAAGTGTATGGTTTTGGCACTACACCGCGTGCCAAACAAATATTAAATCCATCAAGTTATGCACCTGAAACATCTTCCTCAGCTTGTGGACCAGCAACAAAATGTTTGGGTAACCCAACTGAATTTGACCAATTACGTTAAGAGATGTCGACCACGAAGGAAGAAATGAAAGGGTTTGTTGAAACTCAAGATGAGATTAAGATGCATTGCTAGCATTGGCTGAAATGTTCGGTCAATTCAAACATGGCAATTCAACCAATGCTAATGGATCTGTTGGTGGATCTTCAAAGGCTCCAATTGCTAACTCACGTAATGAAGATGAGGAGCTAGATTCTGAGGATGATTCTTTAAGGTATGGATCTTAAACTTTAAACATAATTTAAACAAGCCTCTATATACCAATCCTGATGAGCTGAAAATCAGTTAGTTTGAATTAGAATTGCGGTTGTGAATTATGTTCATTGCTGGTATTGATTTGTGGTGCATCTTGCTCTGAATAATCTCTGGAGTTACTTATGCACTGCTCCTTTGAGAAATTGCGGAAGATTGAGGAACTAAGATATTGAAAGCGTATAAATGTTTCTGCATGATTTTTGCTCGTATTTTGCCTTTGTATATTGCTGCTGCTATGGTTGGTTTGACCGCCACTTGTGCTCAGTTTTCTGAGCTTCTTTAAGCTCTGTTTATGACCTGGATTGTATGCATCTTTTGATCTGATTTTTGCTGGTGTTTAAGTGTGTATACAGCAGTACATGGACCATGTTTGTGGTTCATTTTTTGCCTTTGTCACATAAACATATCTGGTTGAACATATCTGGTTGAACTTGATTTTTTTGGGTTTTTGGTACATTACAATTGTTGTTTGTTGTTGTTGAACTGTGGGCTGAGTATTGGGCTCTACTTGCTTTTGTAGACTTGGAAGTTAACGTTTTCATGAGGCTAGTGAAGTTAATGTGACAGGTGAGGTTAATGTTTCTTGATTTTTGAAGTTTGTTTCTTGTCTAATATGTAGTTTTTTCTTCTATTGATGTAGTTATGTTTTGTTTTGTTCAGATTTTTGAAGTAGCTGGATGCATGGGACATGGAACTCTCAAAGGAAGATTTATGTTTTTTGTGATCCAAATGTGAAAATGCAGGGTTGTCTTAGCAGTAAACTTGAATACTGTTTTTACTTTTCGTAGGACATGGGCTATGTATTCAAATTCTACTGAGAAACGTTCTATAGTCGCTTGTGGAAACGTTTGCTAGTTATGACTATTTTGGGAATGGTGTGACTGTGACTATGGATAAGACTATTGTATGTAGTACTTTATAAAATGTCACAAGTGTTTCAGCTACAAATGTAGTACTTGCTTATTATTCAGTTTATATGAGTATGTCTGTAAAAAAATTCAGGTACAAAATATTTCGTAGGTTATATGAGATTAAAGATTTTGTAGGTGATAAGATTATTAGAGACGGAAGTTTCGTTGGTAATATATAATTTTGGGGTGAAAGATTTCGTAGGTGAAAATAAAATTTCGTAGGTAATAATGGTAACTGAGACAGAACAGTCCGTAGGTGATAACTTTAACTGAGACGGAGTATTCCGTTGCTGATAATAATTTTCTGAGACGGAATGTTCCGTTGCTGATAATAATTTTCTGAGACGGAATGTTCTGTCAGTGATAACATTATTACCTACGGATATTTCCGTCTGTAAAAGTGCATACTATCACCGACGGAAATTATTTTCACAGACGGATTAGTATTACCGACCCGTTTATTACAGACGGAAATTTCCTACGGAATATTCCGTCTCTGATTGTCATTACCAACGGAATTTTAGCTTTTACATACGGAATATTCCGTCTGTGATACTACAGTTTTCTTGTAGTGTTCATTTCTTCACTGACGGTAAATTTTGCAATCAACTGGTGAACGAGGGTGCTCGTCGGGAAAACTGTGTCTCGACCCAGAAGAACAATGATCGATGGCAAGCTCTAGCCTCGTTTCTTCAATTTTGGAGTTGAAAAGAGAATTTAGAAACAAGGTTCTGGAGCCGACCGACCTTAGGACCGGACTTGCAAGGTCGGTCGAGCTCAAATTACACTACCAGAGAAGTTTCTGGAATGGACCGACCTTGGGACCGGACTTGCAAGGTCGGTCGGGCATGTATTTTGTACGGTAATAAGTCTCTGGAATCGACCGAACATGGGACCGGACTTGGCAAGTTCGGTCGAGCTTAAATTTCCCTCGGGGAAACTCTCGGGAATGGACCGACCTTGGGACCGGACTTGCAAGGTTGGTCGGGGTAGAATTTTCAAACGATGAAGTGTTCTGGGATGGACCGACCTTAGGTAAGGTCGGTCGGAAGTTCGGTCGGGCCTAAAAAAAAAGAAAAAAAGGGAAATTTTAAATTCTAAGAAAGGTAATAGGTAATAAGGTATACTTTGGTAGGGTGGTAATGATTAGGACCCTAGGAACTTAAGGGATTAAGTTAAGTTAAGTATAAACTTAAAAGTTTAAGGATAAGTTGTAAGATTAAGTTGTAAGACTTAAGAGGTGTTAGGTGGGAATCATTATGGGATTAAGTAAGTTAAGCAAGTTAAGTAAGTTGGATTAAGTTAAGTGATTAACAAACTAAAACTGAATGAATGTTTTAGGACTTGGGGATTTGGACTCCAGAGGAGAGTAAGCAACCGAACGACCAGCGGTGAACGGTACAGTTCTCTTGTGACCTGCTTGCTAACAAGTGTCCCTCGGCTTGTGTGCTATTTGTTTTGTGTGCTCACTAAACAAGATAAAGCATGCAACCGGAATATATTATATTTATTGTATTGTTGTGTGATGTTTGAAAACTAACACAACATACCGTGAGAACTTACAAACCAATGTTTAGTAAGGAATTGAGTGAGACTAAGGAACGCCCCTAATAAGGGACGATATGAACCGAAAGAGGTTAACCAACAAACAGGGTCTTGAGATTACTACTAACTGGAACTTGAGTGAGGAAACCGGGACCGATCTCCGGTCATGCATGCTAAGGAAAGGGGGTCGTTATCTATAGCAGATTCGTCCTCCGATTAAGGACTTGTCTTCGGACTTGTAGCTAGGGCGGTCGCCGGCTCAGCTGCGCTGGACTCCCGTCCAGAGTAGGTGGCATTAAGATGGTGCGGTGGGATCACCTAAATCCCAGGTTCGAATTAAGCTACAACCATTCCCTTCCTGGAACGGTTTGTATATTGAGATTAAGTTAAGATTAAGGCTAAGGTAAGGTTAAGATAAGTTGCAACCATTCCTTTTTAAAGGATGGTTTGTATTATTAAGATTAAGGTAAGTTACATCCACTCCTTATTAAAGGATGGTTGTTACTAAGATTAAGATAAGACTAAGATTGAGGTGAGATAAGGATGGACTAAGATTAAGAGGGAACATTACTTAAGGAGTTAAATAACTAACTCTCTAATTAAGGGAACGCATTTAAGTCGTTCATTGTGTGTGAACTTTGATTGTTCATATCTGAGTTGTTGTTTACTGCACTTTCTATTATGTTGTGCATCTAATCAACCTCCATGCTATCGACAATTAGTCGTCGTAGCCACGTTAGCTTGGGGGCCATGAGGGGATCGTACCAGCATTCGTGCTGACCCCCTTTGGGGGCTGTTTTTACTACACAGGTACATCAGGAAGCGGTCGTCGCAAGAGTAAGAAGAGGATACAAGTGCTAAGGGTTAAGTGTGGCCTACGAGTTGTGCATGTACACTCGTATGGCAATTTGAGTTAGTAAGATGTAGGATGTGAGGGGGTTGTAAGAAGGATATGTAAATGGTTAAGATTGTTGTACTAATGTTCGGTATATTCTTTAGTCAGACCGTGGCAAGGTCCTGGATTGTAAAGAATTCCGCTGTGACGTGTACATATATATGCTGTTAAGTTGCGAGACCACAATTGGATTGAGTTGGGGTGTTACATCTGATGATGGGTTTATTGTGGTTTTGATGAGGTTTTGATGTGAACTTTATTGTGGGCGAATGATCTTTTGGGATGGCTCCGTTGGTGATAACTAGAAAAAAAGGAGAATTTTCGCCTATGAGGTGGTCGCACCCTGGGCGGGCTGCCTACGTACTCAATTTTGTATTGAGATCAGACCATGCGTAGTTCGATCCTTGTGAGCAAGGTCTTGGTGACAAATTGGCTCCGACAGGGATTTGAGGTGGCTCTCGTGTTGCTCTCAAACTGTTAGGATGGCTCCTGTGTAGCTCTGGAGATGGTCTCAATATTTGAGGATGGCTCCCCTATGGCTCCAGCTTGGCTTTGGGAGTGGTGTCGATGAGGCCCGAGTATAGCAGTGGTTGGCTCCGGAATGGTCTACACATAGCTCCGGGTGGCTCCAAAATGGTTCAATGCAGCCCAAATATAGCCTGGGATGGCTAAGAAATGGTTCGATGCAGCTCAGGGTAGCCTGGGATGGCTCCAAGATGGTTCAATATAGGTTGATGATGGCCAGGGATGGCTCTAGTTGACATCTTTTGATCAAAATTTACGCTTCAACAACTGCAACTGAAGTCGACTTTCAGTGTGACTGGGCAGAGTTTTACCAGTCGGATGCGATGATGAACTAGTTATGTTGCATGCAGATTAAATGCTAGGTACGATGCAAAATGCATATGCAATTTTTGGATAGAAGGTATGGCCGTATCTTTATTAATGTGAGGTTTACGAATATAAGACATCTTTGGTTCGATCTTTTGTGATTGTTCAACTGGAATGCGTGAATCACCTTCCTCTCACGGAGGGATATGGGTCAATCGATTGTGAGTGTGGTTGTGTGTGCTAATGGGGCGATGATGCTCTCGATGCTCGGAGCAGTATTTTCCTTAGAATTTCTTTCGAGGTTCTGGACTTTCCGATCCTTACAAATTCCTCACCTGCAACGGGGTAGGCTGTTATGTGTGGTTTTTTAATCAAAGAGTCACTCGCACTCTGAAGACCTTGTGAGATAAGGTCACACTCATTCGCTCATGGTCCCTTTGGAAAGACGGGACATGTTGATAACAAGTATGAAGCTTATGATTCATGTTTCAGATTCGATACTTTCAGTTAACGCTCATCAACTAACGAGTCAGAGGTCTTTTATTGGGTTATAACGGGGCTGAGAGGTATGATGTATGTCACATGGGACTGGAGGATTCGTTTGGAAGTGGTGGAGCTTCTGTGCAATAGAGGATATGTTTTGCCTTTGCCATGAGTGGAATGATTAGACGGGTTTTGAGACCCTTTGTCGATCTATATGGAACATCATTGGTCCTTTGGACTTGGTTTCCTCATTTTTGCCTCTTTTGGTGTACGGTTTTCACTTTCTTCTTCTTTTGTTTTTGAAATTGCATTTGGTTCATCGATTTTCTCAAGCGTCCTTTGCTTTGTATTTTGGCTTTCAGCTTTGGAGTTGCATTGACTCATTGATCTTCTCAAACATTTTTGGTGTTCTTTTTGGTGTTTGGCTTTGGAGTTGCATTGACTCATTGGTTTCTTCGAACATTTCATTTGTTGTTTTTTGTGAAAGATGGTGGGAGGGGTCATGGCTCCGGATCCTTTGAGATCCTCTATTGCAGGGGCAAGTGTGTATATGTAGGGTGGCATGTTGTGGAGTTTCTTTTTTTGAAGAAGGAGTTTTTCATGAAAGGCTCAGCAGGGCTCACTAAAGGATTATGAACAGGGCAGTTAAAGCTTTTTTGGTTTTGTGGAGGTTTTTATTCCTAAGCGCTCGTCATTCTCATTAGTCAATGATTGTTTTCTTACTATTCTCAGATCTTTGCATGAATCACAGTTCGTATCCTGTTTATCGACATTGATCTCGCTATGAATTGTGCCTCTCCATGTGTTGAAGGAATACACAAGTCGCTCATGGTTTACCTCTATGGACTCACTCTATCTGCCCTCATCGCTCGGTGGATTGTCCAATATCCTCATTTAGAATTCAATGAAAAATACCGCTCTTTACATACTACTCACTTGGTCTGTGGTGCTGATTTTGATTAGACCCTTGCGTGAATTTACAGGTCGGGAGTTTAGTGGTTCACGCATTCTGCTCAATCAATCTCTCACGATTTTCCCAAAGATGTCATTTCGATATGGGAGTATACAAATGCGATTATCTACCATGCGATGTATTGTGGTAATATGGAATTACTACATATAGGATGCATGAAATGCTGAAAATGGTGAATGGAAATGGTTGATTAAATGTTTTTTTTGCGTATATTTTGTTTTTCGATGCAATGCATGAGTGGTAAGGTTATGACTAGTCTCGCGTGAGTCGAATTCAGCTCGCAGTTCATGAAGCTCATCCCATCATCGTTGGCCCTAAAGGTGGTCAACTTGTCGGGGTTGTTGTCGAAGAAGTAATTCTCGAGTGAGGTCAGGTTGGTGATTGGCTCCTAGATCTTGGGACTTTTAGGGAGTGACAACTCCCGCATGGTGACCCACTGATATGACATGGGCTGCATTTTTTGGGATTTTTGAAGGTATGATTTTTTTTGAATTTTTGGATGTATGATTTTTTTAGATTTTTTGGATGTGTGATTTATTGGATTTTTGGATGTATGCTTTTTTTGGGATTTTTTTGTGTATGCTTTTTTGTGGTTGTTGGTCTCTATGTACATGGTATGCTGAATGAGAAAAAAGCTTGAATGCCCGGTATTTCTTGGTATCACTTTGAAGATCATGTCGCCACTCATAGGCAAAGACAGTTATTCGCCTGCAAACACGACCATCACTGTAGAAAGAATAATCTGACAAATGTTAGCATGCTTGAAAAATGGGATGAATGCTCATGTGAGGTGTGTTGGAAGTGTAACATGTGATTATGCATTTTCCTGGGATGAGCGTGATTCATGCATGATTAATGAATTTGAACTGAATGAGAATGCATGCAACTCTTTTCCTTTTTGCCATGAATGTGTTGCATGCTTTTGTTTTTGGTTGTTTTATTAGCTCGTTTCCAAAAGAAGCTACATTTTAGAAAAACAGTTATGAAAAAAACGTGTTTCCAAAGTGGTGGATTTAGTATGAATTTCGATGCTTGGTCATTCGCAAATAAAATAGGGAGTGGGGAAACCCTATACACAATGATCTAAATGAATTCAAAGGAAATGTATAACCTATACACTATGTCTATTCAGAAATTGACAAGAGAGAAAAGAATGCTAGGGGAAAACCTATACATTAATTCTAAAAGTCATTAAATGGGGGAGTTTGAGCTTAAAAACTTCTCCCGAATTCTTCTGCTTCGTCTTCGAGCTTCTGAATGACTGCTTACGCTCGGGCTCCTGGTTGCCTCTTGACCGGCTACTCTTCGTCTTCGGACTCTTGACCGGCTGCTCATTCGTTTCCAGGCTCCTATAATGGGGCAGTATTATGATCAAACAGAACGGGTTGGTGTTCTTCCGATTTTCAACAGTTTGAACTCGAACAGGTGTTCCTAATATTCATGTCGCTTGACCCGGGTTGGTACACCTCTGATTTTGTAATTAAACTGTTGGTGACAGTCTTCATGTCACGCGGCTTGCTCCACGGGTTGGAGCGCTTCCAGCCTTCAGCTCGATCCGCGTAGTCGATCTTCATGCTGCTTCACTTGCTCCGACGAGAGGAATGGGGGATATTTTGAGAAAGGAAAAGTGAATGATCAAGCACTAAATCTTATGTGAAAATCCACCACTTTTGTGAAAGCACAAAATGACTAGTACACTCCACGGTAATGACCGCTGCTCTTGAAGGTGGGCAGAACTTCAAAAATAGCGGGTCACGACATGGGGACTAAATCATTTATTTCGAAATACATTTGTGAAAATCAACTTTGAAAATTGTTTTTTGAAAACTAACTTGAAATAATGTTGGTGAAGAATGTTGTTTGAAATTCGTTTGGAAATAACATTTTAAAGATGAAGTCATGAAGTGGCAGGTTTAAAACCGCAAATGTTTATGAGTAAAATTTAGGTTAGATTCAAAATTAAACGAGCTCGTAAAACAACTTTAAGAAATGTGCAAAAGAGAATTCCAAACATTTTGCAGAACCCAAAACAGATTGGTTTAAGAAAGTGGTTTGCACACAGGTATAGCATAAAGTAAATCGTGGCTGTGTTTGATGTGGAGTTGTAAGTGTTAATGTTGGGATAATCACTTTCCAGGTCAATTATGATTTCGTCTCACCGGGGGAACCGTCATCCTTTCACTATCATCTCTCGGGGTTTTTCTCTGCTATGCCTTTGTAGGGCACGTTATCAAGAAAGTCCGGAGTGCTTAAGTTCGAAAGGTCAGGACACCCGAGATGATAAGGAAACATACGCCACGGCCAGTGATGATCCGACAACACGCTCACTTTTCGGGAAACTCGGGGAAGTACTGCATGGGAACAGGTCTCCCCTTGTCTGCACGATAAGGTGTGTTTAAAGTCCAAATTATTCACTAACTACGCTATATCATGTATGGGTATCCGTAAATACGGGATCCTCTATGAATTTGTAGCGCGACATTGGGCTTTAAAGACACCCGTGGTGCAGAGGAATTATGGAGAACTGAGCCCATGCAATCTTCAGGGTGAGGCAAAGGGTGGTCAGACAGGCGACATTCAAGGGGGTGCGGGCTTGTCTTTGTGATTTTGGTTTAGAATTTTTATTGATGGTCCCATATTTTTAATTTTGGGTTGATTTCAGTTGTCTTGAAGTTATTTTCAGTTTTATTTCGGGTCGTCAGTCAGTTTTCAGATTGATTTTGGGTCATTAGATCGGTTTTAGGTTGACAAATCATAACCTGTTTGGGTTTGGTTCAGTTTCAGGTTGAGGTGAAACATGAGCAGGTCAGGTTCGGGATGAAGACAACCGACCCAAAACTCGAAATTGACACCCAGTCCCTAGTCGGCACTGCAATTTGATTTGGATGTTCATGACTGGTTTATTATGTTTTGTCTTAAACAAACATTAGCAGTGGTTTTAATCCCTAATTTTTTGTGTCTTTAGAAAATATGTGTTACGAAGTGCTAGTTTGGGAAGGCACATTGGAGCATGGATGAGAGTAAGCTCAAGTGTTTTTGGAATCAGTAACATCGATGAATGTTTAACAAGTTATGACTAAGCAGAGGGACAGATGACGGCGCCTGATGATCAAGTTGCGGTTGCAATTTTTGTGGACGCTGGTGTTGGGACAAATGAGGGCTACGATCTCGGGGCTCTATGTTAGGAGTTGCGTATCTGTTAGTTTGTTTCATCTATTAGTTAAACTCTATTTAGCCTTCTATTAAGTTGTAGGTACTTTTTAAGAGGTAGTTTAGTAAAAGCTGTGACCAAGTATTTAAGTTATCCCCCTAGATCATTGTACAATTAATACATTCCATTCTTTCTCTCTCTGTGAGCCTCTGTTTTTGAACCTCTATCCTAAATTTATTCGGATCAGTTCGGGTTCTAAGTCCACTTATACCTAAGTTTAATAACTAAGTCAAATAAAATTAATTATTAAATTCTATTTAGCTCACTAGAACCTAATCAGAGTCGCCACCTAATTTTGACCTACGGTAAATTAGGAAAGGAGAGTCGGGTTCAGGAGCTTGGTATTGGACTTTTTCAGGATTCAAATTACTTTCACTACCCTTATAAGTCGCTTTTCCTTTACTTATGTTATTTACGGCTTATTATGAATTCGTTTAAACTACAGTGCGCAAGTTTCTAATTTTTTTGTATGTTTAACAATTTTGACAGAATTGAAAAGTGAAAATTAAAATTACCTAAATTAGGGTTTCAAAAGCTGAATTTGTTCAAATTATAGTTCTGTCCTTTGTACGGACCTAATATCCAAACCATAGACCCTAATAAACCTAACTGATCAGAAAAGTAGAAATTGCAAGAAAACAAAATTTCAAAAACCCTGGGGCCACGGACTGGACGTCCGTAGTCCCAGACATAAGTAAAGAAAACCTAAAAAATTTGAAAAATTAAATCCCGCCACTGTTCGAGGCTGTCTGGGGCCACGGACAGGCCGTTCGAGGGCACAGACTAGCCGGGCAGTGGCGTTCGTGCACTTCCCAATGATGCTTTCCGCTCAAATTTTATAGGGAAAATTACATCACCCACCCATGACGTTTGCAATTACACACCACAGCCCACCCACGAGGTTTCAAAAATTACTTTGCCCACCCATGTGGTTTCCACAATTTTACATCCAGCAACTTTTCTAATATTTGATCAACTTAAAAGATGGTTAAATGATATCCAAATTTGATGAAACTTTACATGGACCATACTAAGATGTTATATTTTTGTTCAATGCCAATCCAAAGTTTTTTAAGGTCATATATGACCTGTGGGACTCAATGAAACATGAGACACTTCATCGAGTCCCACGGATCATATATGAGCTTAAAAACGTTGGATTTCACGTTTTACAAAATATAACACTTTAATATCGTCCATGTAAAGTTTCATCAAATTTGGATATCATTTAACCATCTTTTAAGTTGATCAAATATTAGAAAAGTTGCTGGATGTAAAATTTGTGGAAACCACATGGGTGGGCAAAGTAATTTTTGAAACCTCGTGGTGGGCTGTGTAATTTCGCCAAACGTCATGGGTGGGCGATGTAATTTTCTCAATTTTATAAGCGTGTAGCCTGAAAAATTATAAACATGTTAATAATTTATAAACTTGAAATTGACTTTGAATTATGACCAAAACTTAGTGAACAAGTTACTACACATAAACAAAAACAAATAACCACTCAGAACCAAGAAAAGGTCATTTGAACCCAAATTAAACATAAGGTTAATGAAGTCTATGGGAATTGGAAAAGTGGGATTCCATTCTGTTTAACCTTCGGAATCAATGAGATTCTTCATGTCGGGAACCTCTCGAAGCTTCGTTGAAGTCGGTCTAAAATTGAGCTCGAACCCAAATTCCGACTCTTGTGAATTAATGTTTTTTTCACGTTTTTGTGGTGGTTTGATGGTAATTTGATGATTGTTGTGGGAGTTGAAAATGTGTTCCGGTGATGATTTTAGTGAAATTTTGGTGTTTGGTTGAGGCTCAGGTATTCAAAATGTGGGAAGAAGGAGACTGCTGGGTGATTTAGTGCTCTAGGGTTCTTCTTGTTCTAATTTTATGAAGAGAAAAGATCCCTTATATACACAACACTAAAGATAGAGTAAACTCGATAAAAACTAAAGTTTACCGGGATTTGGTCGGGTTACTTCTAGAGTGAATCTGACTATGAAATTTTAACCACACACAGAGAATACACTCTGGTTTTTCTAAAGAGAATTGGAATTTTTGGATAAAATGAATATTTTTAATTTCAATTTCTCATCAGATTTGTTCAGAAATTAGTAGAATATTATTAGAAATTTGAATTTGAAAATTCCAAATCCATTGTGCTCTAAATGTCATCCTTTATCATGTGTAAAAATTCAAAGCATTATGAGTTGATTTGAGTCATTTTCATAGGAGAGGAAAGCTTACGAGATGGCTTAGGAGCCTTGAAAATTATGAAAATGCCCCTCGTGGTGACCAAGTTGTCACCAATGTCCTGAAACGTGCTAATCAACTCAGGTCTTGTACCCTTTGACCAAATTACCCTTTTTAGTACCTGTGTCTTGAAGTACTCTTTGTGTAGGGGTAAAAATTTTGGGTATAACACTCTCATGAAATGAAATTCATCTATTAGGGAAAGTTCTTCTTCCTCGATTCTCTTTTTGGTTCCACTTCTAGAGCTTTGCCTCTGTAGCATATTCATTCATGGTATTAGAGTGGAAGATCATGGGATCTTGCTCTTGAACTTCATTCTTGAACCCCTTAATCGTCCCTCTGACTATCACAGTCAATTGCAACCTTGGCTTACCCTAGTTTTTCTTCTTCCTCGGCCTATGATTCCATTTCAAAGTGAAAATGTTTGGGGATGCTGATTCCTCCAAAATTAAATATGGTGGCAACAAGTCTCATGCTTCCCAGAGCAATAGTGGTGGATCTTACAGCAACGAAATCAGAGATCCCCTCTATCTATCGAGCTCAGATCATTCTGGGTTGACTCTAGCCAAAAATTTCGATTGAGGCCCAGGTTTTCCCCATTGGAAGCATCAAGTCCAAATTGCTCTGGCATCAAAGAATAAGCTCAGTTTCATTGAAGGAACACTCAAGAAACCGACAGGTTGTGAAACTCGTACTCTAGTTTGGACTCACTGCGACTATATGGTGCGCTCTTGGATATGAGTCTGGAGAAGAAGGTCGCTAATTCGGTTCTTTTTCGCACCCCTACTGCACACATTTTGAAAGATATTTGTGGCCGTTTTGATCAAGCTAATACGACGAGAATGTATGATTTAGAGCGACATCTCGAGAGCGCTATGCAAGAGAATGATAGCATTTGTGACTATTTTACCAAAGTGAGAGGAATCTATGATGATATTGATGCGGCAAGACTTTACGAGCTTGCGCATGTGATATAAATGATGCATTCCAAGAATACAAAAGGTTAGACACCAAAAATTCTCACCTCATAAAAATAAAAATCTGAAAAATGAATAAAATAAAAGGGTCATCGTCTTTCTTTTCCAAAACCTATTTATGTGCATACCAAAAAGAACCATCTTTTTATGACAAAATTTTCTTTTTTTCAATCAATGTTCAAAGCATTTCAAAACACAAAAAATCAATTCTTAGAAATAAATTTTCAACAATAATCCGGTTGCAAACCGTCCCTTTTCATTCATTTACTTATTTTACACTCTTATTTTTATTTTAGTCTATCTCGATTTTGCATATTTATCTAGGTATTCATGTCTCTGTTTATTATTATTATTATTTTACCCTATTTATTGTTACTTTTACTTGCCATTTTAGCATGTAATTTTATTTCTACATTATCATTATTATTCTAGTATCATTTATCTATCATTTTACGTACTTATTATTATGTTTACATGTGTTTTCATCTTCACTTTATTATTCATGTCTTTTTAGAAGAAAACAATCCATTTTGAATGATAAAACTTTTTAATCTTATTGAGCGTTTCCACTATAAAACACTTGCGTTTTTGTGGATGTATCCTCTCCGAGCCATAACTATTCTTATATTTCTCACATGTTATCATTGAGTTTTGGTTATTAGTATGACTAGTTAAGGCTTTGAGTATACTACTTATAGGTCTTGAGTTCGAGTGCTGTTAGATGCACTTTGGGATTTTTTTTAACTAGCTTCCTCTTCATCCTAAACTCTTGCATTATATATAGAGCAACAAACACAGAACCCTAGCAAGGACCAGTAGTCACCACCGACCCAAAGAAAGAGAAGAAGGCATCAGCCGCCTCCCATTTCTTTTCTAAACCACCAGTCCCAAGAAAATTCTCGCAGAAAGCAAGGCCTTCATCTTCCTGTTCCATTCTCTATACTCACGTATTTTTGCCACCGAACTGGACAACTAAGGAACAGAAGTCTCTGCTGCTTCAACACTGGTAATATTGCAACCCCACTGAAGAACAAGAAGTATATAGCTCTCATTCCTTTCATTCTCTTCTCGGTAATCTTGCATCCCACTGGCAAAATGGGCACACAGCTCTTGAGCCTATTTTCATTCTCCTTTTCATGGTCATTGGCACCACAAACTGGCAACAAGAATATACATGCTCTGCCCTCTTTTCATCTCTCTCTCACAATAATTTTTCTCACCCAAACTGTCAAACAAGAAGCATACAGTCTTGCCCCCTCTTCATTTCTCTTTACCACCAGTAATCTTGCAACCTAACTGGTGCACGAGGAACATACAACCTTGGCCTCTCTTCAGTTCTCTTCACCTACGCCAGCGAACAACATATATGTTTGTCTCTCATTCTCTTCATTTTACTACCACAACTGCAGAACAAGGAACATATATGCTTCCCCTCTGTTCATCTCTTCATATGGCTGGCGATAGGGAGCGTCCCTGCTCCACCCCTTCTCTTCAAATCACCAGCTAACAAGGAATATACAACTCCAATTCTCATTTTCCCTTCACCAATAGAAATTTTGCAACCACACTGGCGACAAGGAACACCCACGCTCTGCGCCTTGTTCACTCTCTTCACAGATGATAGTTTGCAACCCAGACCGACGAACAAGGAGCATACTGCTCCGCCTTTTTCACTCGCTTCACTTCCGGTAATTTGCAACCCCTGGCGTGACGAGGAAACATCTCTCTGCGCCTTCATTCTTCTCACCCCCAGTATTTTGCTACCCAAAATATAAAGAAGGGAGCAAACCAGCTCTGGACTTCTCAATTTCTTCGATCGGCGTACAAGGGCAAATGCTCAGCGCCTGATTCATCTGTTAACAGACGGAAATTCGCTACCCAAGCCGGTGAGAAAAGAGTAAACGTTCTCGCATCTTCAACCTAGCTGGCAAAAAGGGAACAAGACGCTCTGCGCTCTTCTCCGACAACAATTTCTGCAACCTAACAGGCGACCAAAGAAGTACATGTTCTGCGCCTGTTTCCACTACAAGAAAACTGTAGTATCACAGACGGAAAATTTCCTACGGAATTCATCCGTATGTAAAAAGTACTTTCACCTACGGAATTTTATAGCATTTCCTACGGATGTCGTTTCAGTATAAAATAAACATTTCAAGTGATATTAGTGACGGAATTTGGGCAAAATTACAGACCAACTTATTTCCGTAGGTAAAACTGGTCGAATATTTTGCCGCGCGCGCACTTTACTTATGGAGGGAAAATATAAATTCACTAAATGTTATATTTTTAGAGACGGAATTTCCGTAGGTAAAAGTCTATCTATATAATACCTAGACACTAATTATGAGCAACTAAATATTCCGTAGGTAATAACCTTTACCTACAAAATTTATTCTAAATATTCTGTAGGTAATAAACTTTACCTACAAAATTTATTCTAACTATTCCGTAGGAATGATGATATATTACTCTAAACATATACAGTTTGTCATTTACCCCAAATTTCTTTTCTCTTGTTTGGGTTGCGCCTGGCGACAAGGAACGTCATTTACCCTAAATTTATGTTCTCTTCTTCGACTACTAAGTGAAAGATTGGCGATTGCTAACAGACGACAAGGAACGTCCGACATCTCCTGCTATCTATGCTATCCGGTGAGTATTTCAAAATAGGTTTTTGATTTTTCACTCGCGCGCCCAAGATTGCAACCCTAATTGGCGAGTGTTTTACGTTCTGTATATGAAAATCTGGAACTTTCTTTGCTGCACACCTGATTATAAATATCTAGTTCTGTTTCGCTTTCTGATATGGTCACTCCAAACCGGTACTTTACCGCAAATTACTGTTGTGTTCGAACGATGATTTGGATTTCGCTTGGTCTTTTAAAACACTTGATTCAAGAGCTTTTTTTACAAAAAAAAAGCAGGAAGAGGACTTCAGCAATTTATTAGTCTTCAAAATTACGATTTGTTAGCATATAAACATTTCACAATCAGACACTATCCCTATATATATTATAATGCAAAAAACAAAGGGAAAAAGACCGACAAATGACATAACTTGATATAATATTACTATGTGAAGCATTGCTAAATAGTACTAGTTTACCATTTGGTGCATGTACGCAGCTAGCAGCAACCACCGTCTATCACGACAAATTAGAGGTGCTGATCGGTGTACAGCAAAATGAATATATATAAACTAGGTCATGTGTGAACGAAGATCTGACTTTGAAACTTCGCACAACACTCCCCTGTTGCTGCTAAATACTTCCCAAGATCCTACCCGATCTAGCTACTGTCTTTTTTCTCTCCTAGAATGCTCCTAATGTTTTGACAAGAAATTAAAGATTAAAATCCAAATTAGGATTCTGGTTTCTGATAGGTAACTTCAGTTTTTGCTTCTGTGCTTTTATAGGAGCAGATTTGAAACCTGTAACCAGGTCCCAGCTTGATTTCTTTTGCTACTATAGGGGTAACTGATTTCAGCCTTTATTAAGTACTTTTCTATTTCAAGAATTCAAATTGTGGTAATGTAATTGAACTTATATGTTTCTGATTTTGTTCCGTATCATATGAATATTGCAACCCTTACTGGTGATAAGGAACATACATACTATCCGTCTTCATTATCTTCTATTGCTTGTGCCTTGCAGAGATAAATATGGAGCTGTAGTTCATTAAGGAGCCGGTAATATAATTGAACTGATGAGCAGGTAAAATATGTTTTTGATTTTGGTAATATGACATCTAAATATTTTAACCTTAAATGGCGATAAGGAGCACACATACTCAACACCTTCATTCTCTTCTGTTGCTTGCGCCTTGCAGAGATAAATTTGGAGCTGCTTCAGCACATTGTAGTTCATTAAGGAACCGGTAATATAATTGAACTTCTCTATTCGGATTTGTGGTGATTATCAAAGTGTTTTTGTTTTTTATTTTGTTCCATCGCATTTGAAAGCTAGTATAAGGAACATACATACTCAGCAGCAGCCTGTTCCATTTGATTTTGTTCATCCTTATTGATTGCCCCTTCATTATAGAATCTGTAATACAGTCGATTAGCTAGAGAAATATATAATTGGTTAGGAAGATGAGGAGACAACCTGCTGTTCTTTTATATAATTGGTTACCTCAGCTTGCACGTCTGACATGTTTGCAAACACTCAAAATTTTCCTAATTAACTATTAATTGTGAGATTGTACTCTAACAACTCAGCTACTTGTTTAGTAACTTTTGGAGCAGTCTACTCAGTTATTAAGGGAAATTGAACTTATATTTTTTTTTTAAGTTTCCTAATAATTTTAGAATAGCAGGATTTGAACCTGCGTGGTAGAACAATGACTATATGTAACTAAAATGATCTTTGGATTTGAAATAAGTTCGCCCTCTCTTTGGTTGATATGTTTTATCCACTAATGTATATTTGGTAGCCTCATTATTAAGTGTTTATACATAGGTTCAATATGGATTCAAATAGATTTTGGTTATGCAACCGGGTAGATGATGACGGATATGTAACACCCCGAATACTTAAGGCAAGTTGAAGATTACATAACTTTTGCAATATCATCAGAGTGGTTTGTTAGTGGGGATAGAGTTAAATGCCCATGTGTAAAATGTGAAAAACAACATTTTTTGGATCACGATGTGGTGCATATCTTTTTTAGCTCATAAGAATTGTTGAATTACTTTTTGTTAACTTTACTTATAAATATTGTAGCAATCATATGTATCTTGTTTGGAGGAGAAGTATGGTCCAGTTCATGATGAACATCCTGAATTTGACCCTGATGCTTGGTGCAAGGCAATTGGTGGAATGAAGACTACACATACTCAAGTGTATGGTTTTGGCACTACACCGCGTGCCAAACAAATATTAAATCCATCAAGTTATGCACCTGAAACATCTTCCTCAGCTTGTGGACCAGCAACAAAATGTTTGGGTAACCCAACTGAATTTGACCAATTACGTTAAGAGATGTCGACCACGAAGGAAGAAATGAAAGGGTTTGTTGAAACTCAAGATGAGATTAAGATGCATTGCTAGCATTGGCTGAAATGTTCGGTCAATTCAAACATGGCAATTCAACCAATGCTAATGGATCTGTTGGTGGATCTTCAAAGGCTCCAATTGCTAACTCACGTAATGAAGATGAGGAGCTAGATTCTGAGGATGATTCTTTAAGGTATGGATCTTAAACTTTAAACATAATTTAAACAAGCCTCTATATACCAATCCTGATGAGCTGAAAATCAGTTAGTTTGAATTAGAATTGCGGTTGTGAATTATGTTCATTGCTGGTATTGATTTGTGGTGCATCTTGCTCTGAATAATCTCTGGAGTTACTTATGCACTGCTCCTTTGAGAAATTGCGGAAGATTGAGGAACTAAGATATTGAAAGCGTATAAATGTTTCTGCATGATTTTTGCTCGTATTTTGCCTTTGTATATTGCTGCTGCTATGGTTGGTTTGACCGCCACTTGTGCTCAGTTTTCTGAGCTTCTTTAAGCTCTGTTTATGACCTGGATTGTATGCATCTTTTGATCTGATTTTTGCTGGTGTTTAAGTGTGTATACAGCAGTACATGGACCATGTTTGTGGTTCATTTTTTGCCTTTGTCACATAAACATATCTGGTTGAACATATCTGGTTGAACTTGATTTTTTGGGTTTTTGGTACATTACAAGTTGTTGTTTGTTGTTGAACTGTGGGCTGAGTATTGGGCTCTACTTGCTTTTGTAGACTTGGAAGTTAACGTTTTCATGAGGCTAGTGAAGTTAATGTGACAGGTGAGGTTAATGTTTCTTGATTTTGAAGTTTGTTTCTTGTCTAATATGTAGTTTTTTCTTCTATTGATGTAGTTATGTTTTGTTTTGCAGATTTTTGAAGTAGCTGGATGCATGGGACATGGAACTCTCAAAGGAAGATTTATGTTTTTGTGATCCAAATGTGAAAATGCAGGGTTGTCTTAGCAGTAAACTTGAATACTGTTTTTACTTTTCGTAGGACATGGCTATGTATTCAAATTCTACTGAGAAACGTTCTATAGTCGCTTGTGGAAACGTTTGCTAGTTATGACTATTTGGGAATGGTGTGACTGTGACTATGGATAAGACTATTGTATGTAGTACTTTATAAAATGTCACAAGTGTTTCAGCTACAAATGTTAGTACTTGCTTATTATTCAGTTTATATGAGTATGTCTGTAAAAAAATTCAGGTACAAAATATTTCGTAGGTTATATGAGATTAAAGATTTGTGTAGGTGATAAGATTATTAGAGACGGAAGTTTCGTTGGTAATATATAATTTTGGGGTGAAAGATTTCGTAGGTGAAAATAAAATTTCGTAGGTAATAATGGTAACTGAGACAGAACAGTCCGTAGGTGATAACTTTAACTGAGACGGAGTATTCCGTTGCTGATAATAATTTTCTGAGACGGAATGTTCCGTTGCTGATAATAATTTTCTGAGACGGAATGTTCTGTCAGTGATAACATTATTACCTACGGATATTTCCGTCTGTAAAAGTGCATACTATCACCGACGGAAATTATTTTCACAGACGGATTAGTATTACCGACCCGTTTATTACAGACGGAAATTTCCTACGGAATATTCCGTCTCTGATTGTCATTACACACGGAATTTTAGCTTTTACATACGGAATATTCCGTCTGTGATACTACAGTTTTCTTGTAGTGTTCATTTCTTCACTGACGGTAAATTTGCAATCAACTGGTGAACGAGGGTGCTCGTCGGGAAAACTGTGTCTCGACCCAGAAGAACAATGATCGATGGCAAGCTCTAGCCTCGTTTCCAGAAATTTTTGTCATCCTTAACTTGTTTTTGTCTTCTCCACGGGCAATAGTCATCATCTCGGTGCTGGTATATTATTCTAACCAAAGCTGGTCTTCACGTAGTTTCATTCAAACCATGTCTGTGTGCTAAATAAATCATGTTGCGCCCTTCAGAACTTTGTCATATTAGCTAAATTTCGGTTACACAAACTTCCTATCTGTTAATGGCTACTCTACTTGTACGCACATGTATTTCTTTTCTTTTTACTGCAAAAATGGCTTCCTGCGCTTGCAATTCAATTGAAAATAAAATTGGCAGCTTATCTTAATTCTGAGATCATGTGCTCGAAACCGGTTAATTGATCATGCTTAAAGATACTCCGGCTTGTCTCAACTCCTCTGCGTCTTCGTCTTGTTGTGCGCCATTTAGCTAGGTGGAAATTGGGAGTCAGCAATTAAATCCATGAGATAATTAATAGAATGAAATAAAATGGCGGTTTGATTAATGTTGATATTAGCAATGTTATGTTTTAAAACCCTCCGTTTAGTTTAGAATTTTCAATACATTAAAACAGAAGGGATCTCATGGAACTTGGCCATTAATTTGTTATGTTGTGTTCATCAGTTTGATTTGGTATTCCCCCTGAGTTGTTTGATTCATTCTTCATGTATTTACTGTTTTACCTCTCTCTCTCTCTCTCTTTGTAATTTATCATTTTAACCCTATTATTGTTTGCTATGCCTTAGTTAATACACCCTAGGGTCTTTCAAAACTAACAGAGAAGTTTTGGATGTATTATCGCTCCACACCTAACGGGTCTCTCATTCGTTTTGTGGGGCAATAATCTCCTATAACTTCAGAAACCCTCAACAACCAGTATATGTATGTAAAAACAAAAACTTCAAAAAACACAAGCCTTAAGGCTATTTTAGGAGGGTTTAGGATGCGAAACCACCCCATGCCTAGCGGGTCTCTCATCGTTTAATCGTATGGAATCGCCCTCCTTTCATCAAACCCTTACACACCCCTAATCAAGAGTTAATAAACCGATCAATAAATTGATCCATCTCACTTGTTAATATCTCACAATCTTGCCAAAAACCGAGGCCCAAATCAGGCCAACAAGCCAAAAAACCACTTCAAGTCCACAAATAAAAAAGCCGAATTCCCACACTAGGTGCATCAGCCCAAATCAAGAAGGCCAAATCAGCCCAAGATCAATAAGGCCCAAATCAGGCCCAAAATTTAGAAGCACAATTCCCGCACTTGGCCCAAGATTAATAAGGCCCATTTAAGCCCATTCTCAAACAAGACCCATAGTCAAGCCCAGTCAATCCAAATCAGCCCGAAATTCAACTCGGCCATTAAATCTCAATCGGTCCAAAAGGCCAACTCGGTCCAAAAACCAATCCAAAGCCCAATTCGGCCCACAACCCAATCACCCCAAGGCCCCGAATTCAATTCCAATCGGCCCAAAAGCCCAATTCAACCCACAGCCGAATCACCCCAAGGCCCAAAAGTCCAATCCAGTCCAACTTTGACCCCTAACTTTGACCTCCAACTTTGACTTGGTCCAACTTTGACCAACCTGAATTTTGACCTTGACCCAGCTTTGACTAGCCTAAGTTTGACCAAGCCTAAGTTTGAACAAGCCCAATCTTGACCAAGCCAACTTTGACTCGACCTAACTTTGAGCTAGCTCGTTTTCCAATCCCGACCCAAATTCAATTCAAACCCAATTCAATCCAATCCAATGCATTCCAATTCAATTCCAAAATCAATTCAATTTCCAGTTCAAATCCAAATCAACTCATTTCCAAATCAAATCCAATTCCAATTCAATCTCAATTTAATTCCAAACTCATTCAAATTCAATTCAATTCCAAATTCATTTCAATTCAATTTAAGTTCAATTCAAATTCGATTCAAATTCATTCATTTCAATTCCGATTCAGTGAAAGTTCATTAATCCCAATTCAATCTCCATTTCAATTCAATTTCCAATTCAAATCAAAATTCATTCAACTTCGATTTCAATTAACTTCAATTCCATTTGAATTTCTCCTACACTCTAATTGTCTCACAAACCTGAGCGTCTTACAGACTTTGTCATCCCAATGATTCGATTGTCTCACAGACTTGAGCGTCTCACAGACCCGAGCGTCTCACATACCCGAGCGTCTCATAGACTTCGACATCCCAAGGGTTCAAACGTCTCACAGACCCGAGCGTCTCACAGACTAGCATCCCAAACCTGAAACTTCTCGAAACTCTAAACCCTTTCAAATATCAAACACCTCAAATATCTTCAAACTCCATAAACATCAAATCTTCCAAACCCAATAATCGTGAACTACGTAAGGTCTGATCTCAATGGGGAGTTGAGTACGTAGACAGCCCATCTAGGGTGCGACCCCATTCCAATAAAAAAACCTCTTTCCCACTATAAGGTGACACTCATACCTCTCAAAGCACTCAAACCCTCTTCGGCTCCCACAAACTTCTAGCCATCAGACTCTATGCCGTGTCTATTCACTCAACCCCCGTTTTCCTAAACCTTCATTCTATACTCCTCCAAATTCACTGATTCTTCATCTTGACGCAAGCTTGGCAGAAAATCTCGCTTCATCCACTCTTTTCGTCCTAATCCTATCCTTGGATTTTAAATGAATCTCTTTAATAAGGTTTTAAAAGAAGACAATCCCGACAATTGGAGACCGAGGTTTCCTCGGGCACCAATCCGAAGTCGTGGTCGTTGCCACTTCTAAGGGGTGTAACCTAGTGCGAACCCACACAGACTCTCTAGTATAATCAGATAAGTCCTATCCATAGACAACAAATCATCAGAGTCAATTAACGGTTCTTAGAACCCGATCTTCCTTTCTAGTTATCATAGGTTAAACTAGGTGGCAACTCTAGTCACATTCCGCTAATAGAGGCATAAGTCCGCGTGGAGCCCATTGAGAGCGGGTGTAGTGCTCACTAGCATTCCCCTTAAGCTTTCTGGGAAAGACGGGCGATAAAGTAGGTATTTGAGGGCTACCAGTATAACGGGTTTTTACCCTCTACAGAATGGCATTTTTTTAGGATATAGGCTTCTCAGTCAGACCATACTTAGATAGACCCCCCCTCATACCGAAAAATCACCCTCCACAGAATGGCGACTCTACTGGGGGAAACTTGAGTATGTTTTTCTCAAACTCAAGGAAGACTGAACTCCAATCAAATTGTCGGGATTTCCCCACTTCTTTTTAATCTTCAAGAGATTCACTTCAAGCCATTAGGATTATTCTATTCCACACTCAGAGTGTGTATCTGATGAGGACAACTAGGACATATTAGATCCTCAACAAACATGACAACAATTGGGTTAATAATTAGCTCACGATTAGAAAGAGACACTTAAGACTGAATGAAGCTAACTTCCCTTTAGGTTAACAAACAACCATTTGGAATCACAACTCTCAAGACAAAACTCTTAGTAATTAGGTTGGTGCTAACTTCTCTGCTTTATTTACATGTTGTTTGATTGTGGGGTGCATGGGGTAGGTAGCTCAGGACATGCATTCCTCTATGTCACCCGTTTTATCCACGATGTCACGGGATCCCCAACCGGTCCACGGTTGATTCCCTATGAGCTGGGCCACTCTCTCAGTGAACAAACCCACGAGGCAGTATGGTCTCTGACTAACGCTTTGAAGCTCATGATCCAAAAAATATCCTCCATTACCCGAGTCTAAGCCAGCATATAGCGAGCCATGAGCCTTCAGTGTCCAGCTGCCTTATCCGGTGTCTAAGATGGGCTTATGGGTAGTCACCCCCTTGAATGTCGCCTGTCTGACCACCCTTTGCCTCACCCTGAAGATTGCATGGGCTCAGTTCTCCATAATTCCTCTGCACCACGGGTGTCTTTAAAGCCCAATGTCGCGCTACAAATTCATAGAGGATCCCGTATTTACGGATACCCATACATGATATAGCGTAGTTAGTGAATAATTTGGACTTTAAACACACCTTATCGTGCAGACAAGGGGAGACCTGTTCCCATGCAGTACTTCCCCGAGTTTCCCGAAAAGTGAGCGTGTTGTCGGATCATCACTGGCCGTGGCGTATGTTTCCTTATCATCTCGGGTGTCCTGACCTTTCGAACTTAAGCACTCCGGACTTTCTTGATAACGTGCCCTACAAAGGCATAGCAGAGAAAACCCCGAGAGATGATAGTGAAAGGATGACGGTTCCCCCGGTGAGACGAAATCATAATTGACCTGGAAAGTGATTATCCCAACATTAACACTTACAACTCCACATCAAACACAGCCACGATTTACTTTATGCTATACCTGTGTGCAAACCACTTTCTTAAACCAATCTGTTTTGGGTTCTGCAAAATGTTTGGAATTCTCTTTTGCACATTTCTTAAAGTTGTTTTACGAGCTCGTTTAATTTTGAATCTAACCTAAATTTTACTCATAAACATTTGCGGTTTTAAACCTGCCACTTCATGACTTCATCTTTAAAATGTTATTTCCAAACGAATTTCAAACAACATTCTTCACCAACATTATTTCAAGTTAGTTTTCAAAAAACAATTTTCAAAGTTGATTTTCACAAATGTATTTCGAAATAAATGATTTAGTCCCCATGTCGTGACCCGCTATTTTTGAAGTTCTGCCCACCTTCAAGAGCAGCGGTCATTACCGTGGAGTGTACTAGTCATTTTGTGCTTTCACAAAAGTGGTGGATTTTCACATAAGATTTAGTGCTTGATCATTCACTTTTCCTTTCTCAAAATATCCCCCATTCCTCTCGTCGGAGCAAGTGAAGCAGCATGAAGATCGACTACGCGGATCGAGCTGAAGGCTGGAAGCGCTCCAACCCGTGGAGCAAGCCGCGTGACATGAAGACTGTCACCAACAGTTTAATTACAAAATCAGAGGTGTACCAACCCGGGTCAAGCGACATGAATATTAGGAACACCTGTTCGAGTTCAAACTGTTGAAAATCGGAAGAACACCAACCCGTTCTGTTTGATCATAATACTGCCCCATTATAGGAGCCTGGAAACGAATGAGCAGCCGGTCAAGAGTCCGAAGACGAAGAGTAGCCGGTCAAGAGGCAACCACCAGGAGCCCGAGCGTAAGCAGTCATTCAGAAGCTCGAAGACGAAGCAGAAGAATTCGGGAGAAGTTTTTAAGCTCAAACTCCCCCATTTAATGACTTTTAGAATTAATGTATAGGTTTTCCCCTAGCATTCTTTTCTCTCTTGTCAATTTCTGAATAGACATAGTGTATAGGTTATACATTTCCTTTGAATTCATTTAGATCATTGTGTATAGGGTTTCCCCACTCCCTATTTTATTTGCGAATGACCAAGCATCGAAATTCATACTAAATCCACCACTTTGGAAACACGTTTTTTTCATAACTGTTTTTCTAAAATGTAGCTTCTTTTGGAAACGAGCTAATAAAACAACCAAAAAACAAAAGCATGCAACACATTCATGGCAAAAAGGAAAAGAGTTGCATGCATTCTCATTCAGTTCAAATTCATTAATCATGCATGAATCACGCTCATCCCAGGAAAATGCATAATCACATGTTACACTTCCAACACCCCACATGAGCATTCATCCCATTTTTCAAGCATGCTAACATTTGTCAGATTATTCTTTCTACAGTGATGGTCGTGTTTGCAGGCGAATAACTGTCTTTGCCTATGAGTGGCGACATGATCTTCAAAGTGATACCAAGAAATACCGGGCATTCAAGCTTTTTTCTCATTCAGCATACCATGTACATAGAGACCAACAACCACAAAAAAGCATACACAAAAAAAATCCCAAAAAAAGCATACATCCAAAATCCAATAAATCACACATCCAAAAAATCTAAAAAAATCATACATCCAAAAATTCAAAAAAATCATACCTTCAAAAATCCCAAAAAATGCAGCCCATGTCATATCAGTGGGTCACCATGCGGGAGTTGTCACTCCCTAAAAGTCCCAAGATCTAGGAGCCAATCACCAACCACTGACCTCACTCGAGAATTACTTCTTCGACAACAACCCCGACAAGTTGACCACCTTTAGGGCCAACGATGATGGGATGAGCTTCATGAACTGCGAGCTGAATTCGACTCACGCGAGACTAGTCATAACCTTACCACTCATGCATTGCATCGAAAAACAAAAATATACGCAAAAAAAACATTTAATCAACCATTTCCATTCACCATTTTCAGCATTTCATGCATCCTATATGTAGTAATTCCATATTACCACAATACATCGCATGGTAGATAATCGCATTTGTATACTCCCATATCGAAATGACATCTTTGGGAAAATCGTGAGAGATTGATTGAGCAGAATGCGTGAACCACTAAACTCCCGACCTGTAAATTCACGCAAGGGTCTAATCAAAATCAGCACCACAGACCAAGTGAGTAGTATGTAAAGAGCGGTATTTTTCATTGAATTCTAAATGAGGATATTGGACAATCCACCGAGCGATGAGGGCAGATAGAGTGAGTCCATAGAGGTAAACCATGAGCGACTTGTGTATTCCTTCAACACATGGAGAGGCACAATTCATAGCGAGATCAATGTCGATAAACAGGATACGAACTGTGATTCATGCAAAGATCTGAGAATAGTAAGAAAACAATCATTGACTAATGAGAATGACGAGGCGCTTAGGAATAAAAACCTCCACAAAACCAAAAAAGCTTTAACTGCCCTGTTCATAATCCTTTAGTGAGCCCTGCTGAGCCTTTCATGAAAAACTCCTTCTTCAAAAAAGAAACTCCACAACATGCCACCCTACATATACACACTTGCCCCTGCAATAGAGGATCTCAAAGGATCCGGAGCCATGACCCCTCCCACCATCTTTCACAAAAAACAACAAATGAAATGTTCGAAGAAACCAATGAGTCAATGCAACTCCAAAGCCAAACACCAAAAAGAACACCAAAAATGTTTGAGAAGATCAATGAGTCAATGCAACTCCAAAGCTGAAAGCCAAAATACAAAGCAAAGGACGCTTGAGAAAATCGATGAACCAAATGCAATTTCAAAAACAAAAGAAGAAGAAAGTGAAAACCGTACACCAAAAGAGGCAAAAATGAGGAAACCAAGTCCAAAGGACCAATGATGTTCCATATAGATCGACAAAGGGTCTCAAAACCCGTCTAATCATTCCACTCATGGCAAAGGCAAAACATATCCTCTATTGCCACAAGCTCCACCACTTCCACACCGAATCCTCCAGTCCCATGTGACATACATCATACCTCTCAGCCCCGTTATAACCCAATAAAAGACCTCTGACTCGTTAGTTGATGAGCGTTAACTGAAAGTATCGAATCTGAAACATGAATCATAAGCTTCATACTTGTTATCAACATGTCCCGTCTTTCCAAAGGGACCATGAGCGAATGAGTGTGACCTTATCTCACAAGGTCTTCAGAGTGCGAGTGACTCTTTGATTAAATTAAAACGAAAAAAACGACACGCGTAATAGCTGCCTAGTCAGCCATCCCAGGCTACCCTGAGCTGCATCGAACCATTCTTCTTAGCCATCCCAGCTATATTTGGGCTGCCTTGAACCATTTTGGAGCCACCCGGAGCTATGTGTAGACCATTCCGGAGCCAACCACTGCTATACTCGGGCCTCATCGACACCACTCCCAAGCCAAGCTGGAGCCATAGGGGATCCATCCTCAAATATTGAGACCATCTCCAGAGCTACACAGGACCATCCTAACAGTTTTGAGAGCAACACGAGAGCCACCTCAAATCCCTGTCGGAGCCAATTTGTCACCAAGACCTTGCTCCCAAAGGATCGAACTACGCATGGTCTGATCTCAATACAAAATTGAGTACGTAGGCAGCCCGCCCAGGGTGCGACCACCTCATAGGCGAAAATTCTCCCTTTTTTCTAGTTATCACCAACGGAGCCATCCCAAAAGATCATTCGCCCACAATAAGTTCACATCAAAACCTCATCAAAACCACAATAAACCCATCATCAGATGTAACACCCCCAACTCAATCCAATTGTGGTCTCGCAACTTAACAGCATATATGTACAACGTCACAGCGGAATTCTTTACAATCCAGGACCTTGCCACGGTCTGACTAAAGAATATACCGAACATTAGTACAACAATCTTAACATTTACATATCCTTCTTACAACCCCCTCACATCCTATACATCTTACTAACTCAAATTGCCATACGAGTGTACATGCACAACTCGTAGGCCACACTTAACCCTTAGCACTTGTATCCTCTTCTTACTCTTGCGACGACCGCTTCCTGATGTACCTGTGTAGTAAAAACAGCCCCCAAGGGGGTCAGCACGAATGCTGGTACGATCCCCTCATGGCCCCCCAAGCTAACGTGGCTACGACGACTAATTGTCGATAGCATGGAGGTTGATTAGATGCACAACATAATAGAAAGTGCAGTAAACAACAACTCAGATATGAACAATCAAAGTTCACACACAATGAACGACTTAAATGCGTTCCCTTAATTAGAGAGTTAGTTATTTAACTCCTTAAGTAATGTTCCCTCTTAATCTTAGTCCATCCTTATCTCACCTCAATCTTAGTCTTATCTTAATCTTAGTAACAACCATCCTTTAATAAGGAGTGGATGTAACTTACCTTAATCTTAATAATACAACCATCCTTTAAAAAGGAATGGTTGCAACTTATCTTAACCTTACCTTAGCCTTAATCTTAACTTAATCTCAATATACAACCGTTCCAGGAAGGGAATGGTTGTAGCTTAATTCGACCTGGGATTTAGGTGATCCCACCGCACCATCTTAATGCCACCTACTCTGGACGGGAGTCCAGCGCAGCTGAGCCGGCGACCGGCCCTAGGCTACAAGTCCGAAGACAAGTCCTTAATCGGAGGACGAATCTGCTATAGATAACGACCCCCTTTCCTTAGCATGCATGACCGAGATCGGTCCCGGGTTTCCTCACTCAAGTTCCAGTTAGTAGTAATCTCAAGACCCTGTTTGTTGGTTAACCTCTTTCGGTTCATATCGTCCCTTATTAGGGGCGTTCCTTAGTCTCACTCAATTCCTTACTAAACATTGGTTTGTAAGTTCTCACGGTATGTTGTGTTAGTTTTCAAACATCACACAACAATACAATAAATATAATATATTCCGGTTGCATGCTTTATCTTGTTTAGTGAGCACACAAAACAAATAGCACACAAGCCGAGGGAACCTTGTTAGCAAGCAGGTCACAAGAGAACTGTACCGTTCACCGCTGGTCGTTTCGGTTGCTTACTCTCTCCTCTGGAGTCCAAATCCCCAAGTCCTAAAACATTCATTCAGTTTTAGTTTGTTAATCACTTAACTTAATCCAACTTACTTAACTTGCTTAACTTACTTAATCCCATAATGATTCCCACCTACACACCTCTTAAGTCTTACAACTTAATCTTACAACTTATCCTTAAACTTTTAAGTTTATACTTAACTTAACTTAATCCCTTAAGTTCCTAGGGTCCTAATCATTACCACCCTACCAAAGGTATACCTTATTACCTATTACCTTTCTTAGAATTTAAAATTTCCCTTTTTTTTCTTTTTTTTTTAGGCCCGACCGAACTTCCGACCGACCTTACCTAAGGTCGGTCCATCCCAGAACACTTCATCGTTTGAAAATTCTACCCCGACCAACCTTGCAAGTCCGGTCCCAAGGTCGGTCCATTCCCGAGAGTTTCCCCGAGGGAAATTTAAGCTCGACCGAACTTGCCAAGTCCGGTCCCATGTTCGGTCGATTCCAGAGACTTATTACCGTACAAAATACATGCCCGACCGACCTTGCAAGTCCGGTCCCAAGGTCGGTCCATTCCAGAAACTTTCTCTGGTAGTGTAATTTGAGCTCGACCGACCTTGCAAGTCCGGTCCTAAGGTCGGTCGGCTCCAGAACCTTGTTTCTAAATTCTCTTTTCAACTCCAAACTTCTCCACAAGTTCCCCCATGTGTCCTAATACCATTTAGGCACTTAAACTCACCTTTAAACATCCACTAAAACTCCTTAGCTACTTTCTCAATTCTTACTAGGAATTCATAACACTTGTTTACACCTCTTAAGACCTTTACATGTCACCAAACAAGGCCTAAACATCATCTAAAACCATTACCATTCAATCCCCCATCATTAGAAGCCAAAAACAAAAATTTTTCTTTTCTCTGCACTGGACCGCCCCTCTGGGGCGGTCCCCAGGGGCGGTCCCAACCAGAAGCTAATTTCCTGCACGATTTGCCTGGACCTCCCCACAGGGGCGGTCCCTAGGGGCGGTCCACAGCAGAACCTATTTCCAAAGTGCTTTTCTCCTCTCATTTGAACTCCAATTCACCCCAATCTTTTCCCACTCATCCACAATCTTTCCACATGTTTCCTACATGTTTAAACACCTTAAAACATGCACTAAATCTACCTCAAAAATCACCAAACTTGGCACTCAATTTCTTACGAAAATTCTTACACTTAACACTTGATTCCTTACACTTCCCTCTTGTGACTTTGCCTAAGACCTCAACTAATCATTATGTTTCTTTACCACCACTCAACTACTCCTCAAGCATCATTTTGCACACCCATTTGCCTTACTCAAATTCTCAAGGTCATATATAATCTAGCACACGCTTACATCCTTATAAGTCATTATACCTTATTTTTCCTTCGAACTTTGTACAAGTTTCCTAGCTTCCTTAACCATGGTTTTGGTGCATAAAACTCACCATTATAACCCCTACTCCCTCTTATACATTCCTAGGTCTTCCTATACTCAAGAACTCCATGTTTTATCCATTTTCACCAAATCACCCTTAGTGATCACTAGAACATCCTTAGTCATAAATCTCCTTAGAACACCTTAAACACTTAGTTTCCTACTCAAATTTCGCCATAGTTTCTCTAGTATATTATCATGCCCAAATGCATGGTTTTCTCATTCAATCATCTCACACACACATCAAACCTTTTTCTCATCATAATTCTCACCAAAATCAACTCATTCATAATAAACTCAATATAGTGCAATAATCTTAAATTGCATAGCACTAAGGCTCTTAAATGACATGGCTCTTAGGCCCTTAAATGACATGGCTCTTAGGCCCTTAAATGACATGAATTTAAACACTGAATTTCCCACAATAAAAGCTTTCAACCTGCAAATACACCCATCAATCTCATAGTAGTTATAATGCTCTTAAAATCCACCTTAAACTTATATTACTAACTCATTCCCATTGGCTCCTTAGTCACAAGTTCACAAGCTTATTTAAGTTCTTTTTCTTAGGTTATATAACCCAATACACAATGTAAGCTCTAAGCCACATTGGTATCCACCTAAACTCATCCCTTAAAACTTAAACCACCATTAGGTAAGCATTTTACCTTGTTTCTCAAGCTTATCTTAACTTCCTCCTTAGACCTTCTTCTTGCATGAATCTCGACCACCACTTAAAGTCCCCTTGCCAATGTTCTAATCAATATTCAATGACTCATATGAGTACTAAACAATACACCAACCTCAAGGAATAAAACCTAGGTTAAAAATGTGTTTTAAGGTCTTATAATGATATTTTACCTTGAAGTCTTAAGGTAGGCTTGGATATGAAAAATCAAGAAGACCTCCTCTAGCCCTTGGAGATAGAAACCAAGCTAGAACAAGGCATAAAAACATAGCCTATGAGAAGAAATTTTAGCCATGTAGAAGAAATGATGGAAACATGGTTTTTCTTACATTTCTTTACCTTAAGAGAATGGAGAAGCTAATGAGCTCTTCAAACTTGTTTTCCTCCATCAATGGAGTTTTCTCATGGCACCAAACTTGAGCTTTGAAGGATTTGAAAAGATAGGAATGAAGGCCTTGATCTAACTAAGAGAAATCTATGCTTACTTTTCGATTTGGAGCAAGATGAACATTTGGTGAGCAATTGAAGGTGGAGGCACCATGGATGAGCTCTCACGGTTTTGGAGAGGGGAATAGGTAGTAAAACCGATGGTGAAGGTGGGAAATGAAGAAGAGAGGAGAGAGAGAAGGTATAAGAAGATATTTGTCATTTAAAAGCAAATAGTTGAATTTACTCACTTTCCCACCCCTTTCCTTACTTACTAGCACATGTGGTGAGTCACCACTTCAAAACCGTTCCCCCCTTAATAATAAGATACTTTTGGTCTTTGTTGACCAACTAATTGACTTAATTGATTAAAACTCAAACTAGTCACTATTTGGCACTATTCACTAATCAGTGCACATATTTCTGAAATTTTTGATTTCCCATTGATTTAGACTTCCTAATGTGATAATAATTAGTACACATGTTGATTAAAGAGTAATGATGGACATTTAGCCCTCAAACTCATTCTAAGACAATTTCTCAAAAATGTGCTTTAAGACTTCTTAAAGCACTTTTTGTGTTTTAACTTGTTTTCAAGCTTTTTTTTCTTTGCTAATTGATTTAAAATGACCATTAGAATATTACTAAGGTCTTACCATGATATTGGGTACTCACCCGAGTCCCTCCAAGCTTAGAGCACATTTTTGCCCTAATTGCCCTTAAGGCATTTTCTTGTGTTTCTTGGTTTAAATGGTATACCAATCTTTCTAAGGCATATTTTAGCCTTAGTACATCATGATTTGATGTTTACTTAGCATACTTAGGTTTGGGGTATTTCAATCTACCCCCCTTAAAAGAACTTTGTCCCCAAAGTTCCCATGCATCTTATCTTATTAGAATACATGTCTTACCTCATTCCTTAGATCATATAGATCATACTTATGTATACTTAAATCTCATTGGATCATTAGATCCACCATATTCTATACTTAAATATCACACAACATGCTTAAGCATGTGTAGCACTCAAAATTCCTTTTGTTCCTTTTTGATGATTTAACATTCACATAACTTCCAACGTATTCTCCCATGTCACCGGTCCGTAGACAATGGCTTATTCTCCTCGTCACCATGGGCCAGAATACAAAACACGCTGCTCTCCCCATGTCACCGGTCCGAAGACAAAGGCTCATGCGTCCTCGACTTCATGGGCGAGACTCAGTAAAAAGGTAATCCTTTTTACGAGGTAATGTGAGGAATAATTCCTCTAGTTAAAAATAGAATCAACTCCAATTTCATTTTATCTTAAGGCCTCTATCCTTAGTGTGATTTATTGTGACCACTGGTAGGGAGTTTCAGGAATCATCCTACCCTGATGTGATCAGCATCAGTGTAGAACCATCCTTCCACTCCCATTTGTGTTGGTTTCCCTTGATCCCTAGAAAATCAAGTTCCACCTCCCACGTCATTTTCAAACATCCAATAATTCACTCATGTCCAATTTTCTATCTTTTTAGTTCTTCTAATCAAAATCAATTCATCTCCAAAGTGTGGACTCATTCCATCTAACATTCCCAATTCATCTCTTAGTAATTACCTCAGACTTAAATTCCTACTAAATTCTATATCAGTCTCATACCACTTCCATTGTCTCATACCACATAGCATTACTATTTCCTAACCCTAATCATATCAAATTGTATCCCATAATGTTATCTTATTCTTATCTCCCACATAGTCTCATATTGACTCATACCTCATATATTCTTATTTCTTAAGTCTCCTTAATCCTCTTCCTAATTCTCTTAACTTGTACTCACACCGGAGTTAACAGATAGGTACTTAATATGTATGGTATTCACAATCTTCTGTGTGCAATAACCATGATTTATCTCAAAATGTTTATGTAAAAACATATTCTCAAATTATTTTGTGCATGCACACCGTAGTTTATGTACTCAGTACACAACATACGCTAAGCGGTTTTCGCTCTACCCCCCTTAAAATGGATTACGCCCACGTAATCAGCGTCACATCATCTTTGAACATAAGTTCAAGATGTCTAATTCTCACCAAGCATTCTAGCTTCCACGTCATCTATCTTACTTAAATTCGATCAGAAATGACTTAGTCTCTGTATCGAGGATTCTTAACGGTGCTTATACCGTATTCTTACTTAGTTTGGTCTAATCTCAAAGTAGTGGTCTGCTAGCTTCCGCTGCGCGACTCTAATAATCTTAGGCTTAATTGTCTCAATGGACACGTGTTATCTTATATATTACACGGCCTTAATGAGTTGTAACTCGTCTATCCATTCTTCTTGAAGATCTTATGTTCATACTCTTAGTGTTTTCTCGAATGTCTAAGTTGTTCTCTCCAACTGACCTTTGGTCTGAGGATGATTCTTAATCTGAAACTACTGCTTATGCTTATTGCGTTTTAACAGTTTAATCTCTCACATCACAAGACATATCCAATGTCTGTACTTAACAATCCGTGCTCTTCGCACTTCATAGTCCTTAATTATTTGTTCTCTGATTCCCTTGCGTTTGCTGGTTCGACTGAATTCTTCTCTTTGACTGTTTGTGGTAGTAGCTGTTCTTGTCTTATCTTGCGTCGTTGTCCGTGGTACGGAGTCGACTACCTCCCGTGTTCCTTACACCACTCGTTCACAAGCATGGGGTACCTTACTGGTACATTACTACTTACCCAACTAACTCATAAATGAGTGTGTCATGCCTGCAAGCCCCTGTGGGGTGCAGTCGTCCCACTTCTCATTTTAGTAAACTCATAGTGTCCATCACACGTTTAGCTATTGCTAATTATGAAGTATTCTGTTGTCGATCTCCTCTTTCAATCGTTCCATAATAACATTTATTGTTCTTCTTGAAGTCAATCAAGGGAAATCCAGTTACAGTGTTCTTGGTTATGGTATGCTCCAACTCCTTTCTGTATTTCGTACTGATTCGGTCACTTAATAATTGAGTCTCTCTACCGTAGAGCCTCTTATCTTGTTCCTCATATTTATGCTACTAGGAATGCACTTCCAGTTCCTTAAGAATGGGTTGTGTGCTTCCTGTGTAATCTTACCAAACCAAGTCTAGACTACTGGCCTCAATGCTCAGTTCGTCTAACCATCTTATTTTCTTACTTATGCTGGTCTTAACTCATAAATCTAATTGCCTCAGTGTCAATATTTGACGCTCATACATAATGGTCGTCTTAACCGCGCACCATGACTTAATCCACTTATCTAACTATTATACTCACGACCATTACTACCGTGGTAGTTGGCCTTTACCATGTTGCCCATTAATGTGCAACCCCTTACTCACTTATTCTAATGTCTTACCTTATACTCAATCCCTTCTTGGTGTAAACAACACTGGGAGTTCTCTCATTCCGGTATTGGCGGTTGTCGTACCGTGTTGTAAAATAATGACTCTTGATATGAAGATGTTCTGCTCCAATCTCAGATTCGTAAGTAGGCTAATTTCTTTCGCTATCTTTCACCCTTAGTGATGTTATCTACCATGTAGTTTAACTGGTTACTGAAGAAGTCATCCACTGAATCACAAGCTCTCCTGAGCATTGATTAATTGACGTGCCATAATGTGCAGTCACGGTGTTTATCTCTGACGATCACTAATTCTTACATCCTGGTGTCGATATGGGGTCTATCTCTGCAACCTACCTTATTACTCAAGTGTATCTGGTATGTTCTAAGGTAATCTCAAGGTTCATGGTTCCCATTTTCTAAATAAAATGTATTTCATCTCTAATAAGTGAAAGCCCTTTTGAGGGGTTCATTCCCACTCATGGCCTCACAACAAGGAGAGGTATCCCCACCCTAAAAGGCATGTTTCGTTCTCCCGCTCCTGTCCTTAGCATTATCTCAATATTCTCATTGGTACCCTTTCTTGGTAATATCTTCCAATCTAATTTATAGGTTTGGTAACCGTTCATATCTACAAATTGTAGTCCCTTCGTGGCTTAAACAAGCTCTCTTATAACTTACTTACTGCGCCTCGGGCTCTGATGTGGTTAACATCCTTGGCTCGTAGGCTCTTATGCTTAATTTCTCAGTTCATTATTTGTACTCTTACTCATCTGCAGTCATCCCTATACTTTTGGTTCTTTGAGCACTATCCACCGTTAGGTTACATACTTAATGTAGTATCGGGTTTCATGATAAGTTGCTGCATCTTGCTTCCCGCTAGGGAATTGTTCAGGTGACCTGAGGTTACTTAATGTCTTGACAATACTGTCATTTTACTAGACTTATGTCTCTTAGTAGTCAAGGTTAGTTCGTATTAGGCGCGTTTGCCTTACGGTGTCCAAGTTGGATATCATCCCGTCGTCTTATACTTCCATCTCAACGCTTTGTTCAACTTCTGTTGACTACGTCATCCGTTGATGATCAATCATACTTGGGTGTTAATGAGTTAGACGAACAGTATTAGCTGTCATTCATCAGTTTGTTCGGCTCGACTATGCCCGCTCTGTGGGGGTAGTCCTCTGAGCTTTCCTCCGTGGGATTCGTATGTCCTTACCCTTGTAGGTTATATCTTAAGTTTATTTCTTTTATCTTTGTTTTCTGGGCTTTCCAACACCTTCATTGTAGAATGTTTGTTATTGTATTTTGTGTCCAAACTGAGAGTTTTATCCATCCCTGTTGGGAGTCGTTCGGTCGACTGCCTTTATTGTATCTCTTGATACATTCCATGTATGTTGTTACTTACGTGGTGTTTTTGCTCGAATTATTGAGCGATCTCTGAGATTTTCCTCGTGGAGTTTGAGATTGGTGTTCTTTTACCGTACTGTCGGTCGTTGTTGTAGTGGTTATACCGTTGCTAGTATTTATATGGTTTAGTATTTCGTCTAAGCTCAGCTCCCTGCTGGCTTATGTGTCGGTTCATCTCATCATGGTCAGGCCGTCGGGCCCTTCCAAGGTCCTATTTTTTTTTTTCTGTTCTTATAGATTTACAATCAGGTATTATATATACTACAACTGTAGCGTTCTCTTATTTCGCCTTGATGGCTTTTCGTGTGGCTTAACCGTGGTAGCACTTGCTATGGCAAGTGCGCCATGCAGGATGGGTTACTGTACAAGGTACATCGGTAGTGACACTTCCTTCTAATTTCCATATAATTGGTAGTCCTCGGGCTCCTTCGATAATCTCTTATTTTGGATAACCGTCCATCCGGCAGTTTCCTTGTTATTTGACAGTACTGTCATCCATTAGGCATTCGTCTTTCTGAGGGAATCCCTTAATATTTTCTTGTGTCTCAATCCTCGCTCCTGTCTCCACACATTTTGTTGTGGTTGTTAAGTAATAATTCTCTTTTAGGCACTACCTCGTAGTCCTATTTCGGTATACATTTGTATGAATTTCTACCGTCGTCCGCATTATGTCGGCCAGGTCTTGTAACCTTCCTCATTGTATGGGGTTTTGAGTTCCCGTTCTTAACTGGACTTTCCAGTATTCTCAATCCTCGTGCTTTGTATTATCCTACTGTTATGCTCCTTCGGACCACTGTCCGGTACTCATGTCACTTCCCTTTTTCCTTTCTATTGCACCCGTAGTGCTTTCCTCATCATTGGTATTACGGGTTATTTCGACTGCGTAGCATGTCGACCCATGTTGCTGGTAATTACCGTTCCCTTATCGATAGAATTCCATAGGTAGCGCCTGTTCCTCTATTGCGCTCCATTAAAAACCTCCAAGTTCTCCATAACTGTTGTACAACAGTTGTTTCTCGTATTGCTTACTGTTAGCTAACTGCCAGATCGGGTTTCCCCGAGTAAGAGAAGGCTTTCTTCTCTCTGGCGTTTGTTCCACATATTCAGGGTTAGGGATGTGGAGGGCGGGTCTAGGTACTATGGATGTCCGGTAAGCACCGGGAGGTCCCGACTAATGCACCTCTCACTCTATCTCTCAACCCTTAACCCATAACTCAATCTCACCTCAATATTCTCCTAAGTTCGTATTTCTTGTCTTCAGAGCGTAACTACGCTCTGATACCACTTTTTGTAACACCCCAACTCAATCCAATTGTGGTCTCGCAACTTAACAGCATATATATGTACACGTCACAGCGGAATTCTTTACAATCCAGGACCTTGCCACGGTCTGACTAAAGAATATACCGAACATTACAACAACTTAACCATTTACATATCCTTCTTACAACCCCCTCACATCCTATACATCTTACTAACTCAAATTGCCATACGAGTGTACATGCACAACTCGTAGGCCACACTTAACCCTTAGCACTTGTATCCTCTTCTTACTCTTGCGACGACCGCTTCCTGATGTACCTGTGTAGTAAAACAGCCCCCAAAGGGGGTCAGCACGAATGCTGGTACGATCCCCTCATGGCCCCCAAGCTAACGTGGCTACGACGACTAATTGTCGATAGCATGGAGGTTGATTAGATGCACAACATAATAGAAAGTGCAGTAAACAACAACTCAGATATGAACAATCAAAGTTCACACACAATGAACGACTTAAATGCGTTCCCTTAATTAGAGAGTTAGTTATTTAACTCCTTAAGTAATGTTCCCTCTTAATCTTAGTCCATCCCTTATCTCACCTCAATCTTAGTCTTATCTTATCTTAGTAACAACCATCCTTTAATAAGGAGTGGATGTAACTTACCTTAATCTTAATAATACAAACCATCCTTTAAAAAGGAATGGTTGCAACTTATCTTAACCTTACCTTAGCCTTAATCTTAACTTAATCTCAATATACAAACCGTTCCAGGAAGGGAATGGTTGTAGCTTAATTCGAACCTGGGATTTAGGTGATCCCACCGCACCATCTTATGCCACCTACTCTGGACGGGAGTCCAGCGCAGCTGAGCCGGCGACCGGCCCTAGGCTACAAGTCCGAAGACAAGTCCTTAATCGGAGGACGAATCTGCTATAGATAACGACCCCCTTTCCTTAGCATGCATGACCGGAGATCGGTCCCGGGTTTCCTCACTCAAGTTCCAGTTAGTAGTAATCTCAAGACCCTGTTTGTTGGTTAACCTCTTTCGGTTCATATCGTCCCTTATTAGGGGCGTTCCTTAGTCTCACTCAATTCCTTACTAAACATTGGTTTGTAAGTTCTCACGGTATGTTGTGTTAGTTTTCAAACATCACACAACAATACAATATAAATATATTCCAGTTGCATGCTTTATCTTGTTTAGTGAGCACACAAACAAATAGCACACAAGCCGAGGGACACCTTGTTAGCAAGCAGGTCACAAGAGAACTGTACCGTTCACCGCTGGTCGTTCGGTTGCTTACTCTCCTCTGGAGTCCAAATCCCCAAGTCCTAAACATTCATTCAGTTTTAGTTTGTTAATCACTTAACTTAATCCAACTTACTTAACTTGCTTAACTTACTTAATCCCATAATGATTCCCACCTAACACCTCTTAAGTCTTACAACTTAATCTTACAACTTATCCTTAAACTTTTAAGTTTATACTTAACTTAACTTAATCCCTTAAGTTCCTAGGTCCTAATCATTACCACCCTACCAAAGGTATACCTTATTACCTATTACCTTTCTTAGAATTTAAAATTTCCCTTTTTTTTTTCTTTTTTTTTAGGGCCGACCGAACTTCCGACCGACCTTACCTAAGGTCGGTCCATCCCAGAACACTTCATCGTTTGAAAATTCTACCCCGACCAACCTTGCAAGTCCGGTCCCAAGTCGGTCCATTCCCGAGTTTCCCCGAGGGAAATTTAAGCTCGACCGAACTTGCCAAGTCCGGTCCCATGTTCGGTCGATTCCAGAGACTTATTACCGTACAAAATACATGCCCGACCGACCTTGCAAGTCCGGTCTCAAGGTCGGTCCATTCCAGAAACTTTCTCTGGTAGTGTAATTTGAGCTCGACCGACCTTGCAAGTCCGGTCCTAAGGTCGGTCGGCTCCAGAACCTTGTTTCTAAATTCTCTTTTCAACTCCAAACTTCTCCACAAGTTCCCCCATGTGTCCTAATACCATTTAGGCACTTAAACTCACCTTTAAACATCCACTAAAAACTCCTTAGCTACTTTCTCAATTCTTACTAGGAATTCATAACACTTGTTTACACCTCTTAAGACCTTTACATGTCACCAAACAAGGCCTAAACATCATCTAAAACCATTACCATTCAATCCCCCATCATTAGAAGCCAAAAACAAAAATTTTTCTTTTTCTCTGCACTGGACCGCCCCTCTGGGGCGGTGCCCAGGGGCGGTCCCAACCAGAAGCTAATTTCCTGCACGATTTGCCTGGACCTCCCCACAGGGGCGGTCCCTAGGGGCGGTCCACAGCAGAACCTATTTTCCAAAGTGCTTTTCTCCTCATTTTGAACTCCAAATTCACCCCAATCTTTTCCCACTCAATCCACAATCTTCCACATGTTTCCTACATGTTTAAACACCTTAAAACATGCACTAAATCTACCTCAAAAATCACCAACTTGGCACTCAATTTCTTACGAAAATTCTTACACTTAACACTTGATTCCTTACACTTCCCTCTTGTGACTTTGCCTAAGACCTCAACTAATCATTATGTTTCTTTACCACCACTCAACTACTCCTCAAGCATCATTTTGCACACCCATTTGCCTTACTCAAAATTCTCAAGGTCATATATAATCTAGCACACGCTTACATCCTTATAAGTCATTATACCTTATTTTTCCTTCGAACTTTGTACAAGTTTCCTAGCTTCCTTAACCATGGTTTTGGTGCATAAAACTCACCATTATAACCCCTACTCCCTCTTATACATTCCTAGGTCTTCCTAGTACTCAAGAACTCCATGGTTTATCCATTTTCACCAAATCAACCCTTAGTGATCACTAGAACATCCTTAGTCATAAATCTCCTTAGAACACCTTAACACTTAGTTTCCTACTCAAATTTCGCCATAGTTTCTCTAGTATATTATCATGCCCAAATGCATGGTTTTTCTCATTCAATCATCTCACACACATCAAACCTTTTTCTCATCATAATTCTCACCCAAATCAACTCATTCATAATAACTCAATATAGTGCAATAATCTTAAATTGCATAGCACTAAGGCTCTTAAATGACATGGCTCTTAGGCCCTTAAATGACATGGCTCTTAGGCCCTTAAATGACATGAATTTAAACACTGAATTTCCCACAATAAAAGCTTTCAACCTGCAAATACACCCATCAATCTCATAGTAGTTATAATGCTCTTAAATCCACCTTAAACTTATATTACTAACTCATTCCCATTGGCTCCTTAGTCACAAGTTCACAAGCTTATTTAAGTTCTTTTTCTTAGGTTATATAACCCAATACACAATGTAAGCTCTAAGCCACATTGGTATCCACCTAAACTCATCCCTTAAAACTTAAACCACCATTAGGTAAGCATTTTACCTTGTTTTCTCAAGCTTATCTTAACTTCCTCCTTAGACCTTCTTCTTGCATGAATCTCGACCACCACTTAAATTCCCTTGCCAATGTTCTAATCAATATTCAATGACTCATATGAGTACTAAACAATACACCAACCTCAAGGAATAAAAACCTAGGTTAAAAATGTGTTTTAAGGTCTTATAATGAATATTTTACCTTGAAGTCTTAAGGTAGGCTTGGATATGAATCAAGAAGGACCTCCTCTAGCCCTTGGAGAATAGAAAACAAGCTAGAACAAGGCATAAAAACATAGCCCTATGAGAAGAAATTTTCAGCCATGTAGAAGAAATGATGGAAACATGGTTTTTCTTACATTTTCTTTACCTTAAGAGAATGGAGAAGCTAATGAGCTCTTCAAACTTGATTTTCCTCCATCAATGGAGTTTTCTCATGGCACCAAACTTGAGCTTTGAAGGATTGGAAAAGATAGGAATGAAGGCCTTGATCTAACTAAGAGAAATCTATGCTTACTTTTCGATTTGGAGCAAAGATGAACATTTGGTGAGCAATTGAAGGTGGAGGCACCATGGATGGAGCTCTCACGGTTTTGGAGAGGGGAATAGGTAGTAAAACCGATGGTGAATGTGGAAATGAAGAAGAGAGGAGAGAGAGAAGGTATAAGAAGATATTTGTCATTTAAAAGCAAATAGTGAATTTACTCACTTTCCCATCCCTTTCCTTACTTACTAGCACATGTGGTGAGTCACCACTTCAAAAACCGTTCCCCCCTTTAATAATAAGATACTTTTGGTCTTTGTTGACCACTAATTGACTTAAGTTGATTAAAACTCAAACTAGTCACTATTTGGCACTATTCACTAATCAGTGCACATATTTCTGAAATTTTTGATTTCCCATTGATTTAGACTTCCTAATGTGATAATAATTAGTACACATGTTGATTAAAGAGTAATGATGGACATTTAGCCACTCAAAACTCAATTCTAAGACAATTTCTCAAAAATGTGCTTTAAGACTTCTTAAAGCACATTTGTGTTTTAACTTGTTTTCAAGCTTGTTTTTCTTTGCTAATTGATTTAAAATGACCATTAGAATATTACTAAGGTCTTACCATGATATTTGGGTACTCACCCGAGTCCCTCCAAGCTTAGAGCACATTTTTGCCCTAATTGCCCTTAAGGCATTTTCTTGTGTTTTCCTTGGTTGAAATTGTCTACCAATCTTTCTAAGGCATATTTTAGCCTTAGTACATCATGATTTGATGTTTACTTAGCATACTTAGGTTTGGGTATTTCATCAGAGCCACCAAACCACCCTATAAAATTTCAAGGCAAATCAAAGCCCATCAAACTGTCACAAAATCACCAACCATGTCAAACCCACCAACCACGCCGAGACCAGTGGTCACACCGGAGCCATTAGTGTATACCGGAGCCATCAGTGCATACCGGAGCCATCAATGCATACTGGAGCCATCTCAGATCCTTGAAGCCATGCCGGAGCCACCGGAGCCATCCTGAAGTTTTGATGTAAGTCTAGAGCCATCTGCTCACACAAAAACCTACACCCACAAACAGGGAGTTTGATTCAATTAATACATTTGTTAAACATCTCACATCGCATATACCCACAAAATTTGTTTACTATCTAATGCATCTTCACACCCGCTAGGCAGCTATTGCGCTACTAGTGCGGTCACATTTTCGTTTCACACCCGCTAGGCAGCTATTGCGCTACTAGTACGGTTGCACTTTCGTTTTACACCCGCTAGGCAGCTATTGCGCTACTAGTGCGATCACTTTTTCACATTTTACACCCGCTAGGCAGCTATTGCTCTACTAATGTGGTCGCACTTTGTTTTACACCCGCTAGACAGTTATTGCGCTACTAGTGCGGTCGTATTTTCGTTTCACACACTCGCTAGGCAGCTATTGCGCTACTAGTGCGGTCACACTTTTGTTTTACACCCGCTAGGCAGCTATTGCGCTACTAGTGCGGTCGTTTTTTCGTTTTACACCCGTTAGGCGGCTATTGCGCCTACTAGTGCGGTCGCTTTTTCATTTTACACACCCGCTAGGCAGCTATTGCTACTAGTGCGGTCGCACTTTTGTTTTACACCCACTTGGCAGCTATTGCGCTACTAGTGCGGTCACTTTTTCATTTTACACCCGCTAGGTAGCTATTGCGCTACTAGTGCGGTCGTTTTTTCGTTTTAACACCCGCTAGGCAGCTATTGCGCTACTAGTGCGGGCGCACTTTTGTTTTACACCCGCTAGGCAGCTATTGCGCTACTAGTGCGGTCACTTTTTCATTTTACACCCGCTAGGCAGCTATTGCGCTACTAGTGCAGTCACTTTTTCGTTTTACACCCGCTAGGCAGCTATTGCACTACTAGTGCGGTCGCACTTTTGTTTTACACCCGCTAGGCCGCTATTACGCTACTAGTGCGAGATCGTTCATTTCATAACCCGCTAGGCAGCTATTACGCTACTAGTGCGGTCCCGCCTTTTTTCCTCCTCCACTAGGCAGCTATTACGCTACTAGTGTGAGATCGTTCAATTCATAACCCGCTAGGCAACTATTACGCTACTAGTGCGAGATCGTTCATTTCATAACCCGCTAGGCAGCTATTACGCTACTAGCGCAGTCCAGTCTTTTTTCTCCACTAGGCAGCTATTACGCTACTAGTGCGGTCCCCGCAATTTTTCCTTCAGCAGCTATTACGCTACTAGTGCAAGATCGTTTCACATCCACCCGCTAGGCAGCTATTACGCTGCTAGTACGGTACACAATCAAAAGTATTATAGCCTCGTCATAAGTCCTATAGCTAGATGTCAAGAGGTCTAGTTGAGGCTCTCTAAGTCCTCGTACTTTCAGTTGCATTCTAGGCTCGTCATAAGTCCTAGGTTTGGATGTCAAGAGGTCCAGTTGAGGCTCGTAATAATTCCACGTGCATTCAGTTATCATATCATCTCTCGCCGCATTCATACATTATCTTCCTCGCGGTCGCATCCTCATGCACCACAAAGCCGTAGTGAGAATTTTTGGTGCCCCGACAACCTTGATCCAATTCTGCAAAGGTTTGCAAAATTGAATCAAGGGAGCCATAGACACCAAAAATTCTCACCCCATAAAAACAAAAATCTGAAAAATAAATAAAATAAAAGGTGTGGAGGGTGATTTTTCGGTATGAGGGGGGTCTATATAAATATGATCTGACTGAAAAGCCGAGGTCCTAGAAAATGCCATTCTGTGGGGGGTGAGAACCCGTTATTCTGGCATCCCTCAAATACCTACTAAATCGTCCATCTTTCCCAGAAAGCATGAAGGGGAGTGCAAGTGTACACTACACCCGCTCTCGATGGGCTCCACGCGGACTTATGCCCTAAAGGCGAAAGTTGACTAGAGTCGCCACCTAGTTTGACCTAAGGAACTAGGAAGGGAGGAGAAGGGTTCTAGGAACCGTTAATTGACTCTGTGATTGTTGCCTATGGATAGGACTTATCTGGCCATTTCAGAGAATCTATTGTGGGTTCGCACTGGGTTACACCCCTTAGAAGTGGCAACGACCGCGACTTCGGATTGGTGCCCGAGGAAACCTCGGTCTCCAATTGTCGGGATTACCTTCTTTCAAAACCTTATTAAAGAGATTCATTTAAAAGCCAAGGGTAGGATTAGGACGGGAAGCGAGAGAGAGTGGATGAGGCGAGCTTTTCTGCCAAGCTAGCGCCAAGAAGAAGAATCGGTGAATTCAAATGAGTATAGAATGAAAGATTAGGAGTCTGATTTTGAGAGTTGAAGAAGTCGAGGGTTTTTTGCTTCAAGGGGATTTGAAAGTTTTGAGAGGTATGGAGAACACCTTAGAGTGGGAAAGGGTTTTTTGATTGGAATTGGGGTCGCACCCTAGGGCTGCCTACGTACTCAACACCCGTTGAGATCAGACCTTACGTAGTTCACGGTTTTTTGGAGATTTGGGAGTTTTGATGTTTGTGGAGCTTGAAGATACTTGAGGTGTTCGAGATTTAGAAAGGTTCGAAGTTTCGAAAAGTTTCGAGTTTGGATGCTAGTCTGTGAGACGCTCGGGTCTGTGAGACGTTTGGTGAAAAGAGATATCGAAGTCTATGAGGCGCTCGGGCCTGTGAGACGTTTGAATCTTAAAATGGTGGAGAGATCGAAGTGTTCGAGTCTGTGAGGCGCTCGGGCCTATGAGACTTTGAAAGCTTGAGAGAAGCTAGAATTTGCAAGAGGATTTGAGTTTAAGGTGAATTGGAGTTTGAATGATGACTTGAGTATGTGAGGCAATTGGAATTTGGGAGAGATCCTGGGTTTTTTGGGTTCGAGGTTCGAAAAGAGTTGAGGTTTTGGGATATTTCGGGATTTGAAATGAGATGATGATGGGTTGAGTTGTTTGGAGGAATGATTGTCAAAATTGTCTCCCTTAAAGTTTAAAACTGAAAAGTCATTTTTGTTGTAAAAGGGCGGATAATCCCGAGGGATTACCCTATGTACCCCCTCGAACACGACACTTAATTAATGGTAAGTGCCGAGGCTCGAAAGATAGGGCAATGAATTTATGTCGAAAAATATGATTTAGAGAGAAACACCATGAATGAGATGTTCTCGGTCAGACCCTAATAACGTCTCTAACTCCCGGGTTTTAAAACGTTAAAAACCGAAAACCTTGAAATCAAGCGAAGGGAGTTAGACGATTCTAAAATCCCGGCTGCAACTAGGAAGGCAGTTACATCCCTAGCACCCCGCCTTGTAAAAATCTAGGCTGCAATTAAGGGAGATTTGTCACCCTAATGCCCCGCCTAAAGAGATCCAGACTGCGACAAGGGATATTACGACCCCAGTGCCCCGCCTCGGATTTTTATTTGGAGGAGAAACAAGTAATGTCTAACCAGGAAGAAAACGTTCTTTGAAGGTGTTAAACATCCTATGTTCCCCGAAAACAATTTATTTTGGGTTTGAAAACTAAGTTAGGAAACTTGTGAAGTTGTTCGGAATTCTCGATGAAGAAACACTGATTTTAAGAAATGATTTTAGGAGAAAACTTTCTGTATATGTGAGAAGAACTTTCTGCGTTTGAGAAGAGTTTTCTGTGATGTGAGAAGAGTTTTTCCTTTAAAATTCCACAAAATGGTTTCTTTTGAAAACTTAATGAAGTTTGAATAAAATGATTGTTGAAATCTGAGGAGAGAGATTTTTGAGTTTGAAATTTGAACAGGATTTACAAGTTGAGTTTGAATTGGATGAATTGAATATGGATTTGAATTGAATTTGGCGGAATGAATTGGGTTTGAATTGAATTGGAATGAATTAGATATGAATTGAATTTGGGTCAGGGTTGGAAACGGACCGGTCAAAGTTAGACCGAGTCAAAGTGGGGTCGAGTCAAAGTTGTGTCAATATCAAACTTGGGCTGGTCAAAGTTGGACCAGGGTAAAATTGGGTCAAGGTCAAAGTTGGATTAGTCAATGTTCGGTCAAAATTGGGCTCGGTAGACCGAGTGGGCTTGATGGGCCGAGTGGGCTTGGGCCAAGTGGGCTTGATGGCCTTGTTTGGGCTTAGGCCTCGAAATGGGCTTGGGTTAAGTTGGGTTGAAAATTGGACCTTATTTGGAGTTGGGCCAAAGCTTGGGCCTCATTTGGAGTTGGGCCAAAGATTGGGCCTCATTGGCTTTTGATTTCGATTTGGGCCTTTGATTCGAAATGGTTTGAATGAGGTCTTTAGAAATAGGCCAAAGATGGGATTTTCAATTTGGACTGATTTTTGGATTTTTGATTTGGGCCAAAGTAGGCTTTTGATTTGTGGGCTTGATTTGGGCCTTATTGACTTGGGCTAGGGGCAAAGTGTGGGAAGTTGGGTTTTTTATTTGTGGATTTGAAGTGGTTTCTTGGTTTGTTGGGCTTTAGTGATGATTGGGCTGAAAATTTGTTTTTGGACTGATTTGTGAGATATTAACAAGTGAGATGGATCAATTTATTGATTTATTAACTCTTGATTAAAGGGTGTGTGAAGGGAAAGGAGGATTCCACCCACATAAAACGGATGAGAGATCCGCTAGGCATGTGGTGGTTTCACATCCTAAACCCTCCTAAATTAGCCTTAAGGGCTTGTTTTTTGAAGTTTTTGTTCTTATATACATATAAAGGTGGTTTGAGTGTTTTCTTAAGTTATAGGAGATTATTGCCCCACGAAACGAATGAGAGACCCGTTAGGTGTGGAGCAATGATACATCCAAAACTTTTATGTCAGACAAGGGTCCTAAAGGATGATTAACTAGGGCTTAGTAATAATAATCAAACACAAGGAAATGAATTGGAATTCTAGAATGAAGTTAAAAGTAAAACATGTACGTGTATAATGCATGGATGAATATAGGAAGCAAATCCACGTGATCAATAACCAGCAGAGATCTTATTCAAACACCGGTAGAGATTTTAACCCGAGAGCAAAGAGTCCAAAAAAAATTATTAAGCTCAAACAAATAAACTAAGTTGCCAAACGGCGGAACTCATTTCTGCATATTTACACATCTCCTTCCACATATTCTTTCCTAAGAGACACTTGAGTCTTAAATAAATGATTTATACTAAACTGCTAATCAGTTCTAACTGTACAAAGATGACCCAATAAATTTCTACTGCTTCGCCATGAATATGTCGACTAGGATGTGGATTTTACTCTTTAGATTGCCAAAACATTTTAAATTTTCTGCCGCCTGTCCGGTCATCAAACTGCCACTAAATTATTACCGAGCTAAAGGGAAGTGGCTAGTGTGACAGACCAAATACAACACTTCTAACTTCTTTTCTGCTTTGCTATTGTTAACCCATTCCAAGCGCAAACCAAATCAACAATCGGCTATCATTTTCAAGTCAAGAAAACTAATCAGATCATCTACGAGGATGATTAAGATAAACTTCGATCTGCAACTAACTATCTATCCCTATTGCACACTTAGAAACCTGGAAATTGCTTTGAACATGGGACCTTTTCTGCTAATTACCCACGTATACAGACAGAGATAAATCAAAAGCAAATGGAGTAGTCGCCAAAGAGCAAATGAGCAGTAGCCAATAGACATCACAAGACGGCCTATGATCCAGAGATTAAACAAAATTATGCCTTCTATGATGCTAGGCAGATTTCAACAAAGCATTTTCAATTTATTCAGCAAGCAAACTGAGATAATTTAGGTACGGATCAAATACCAGAATGAAGACCATGGACATAATCTGTAAAAGGAGAGGAAACACCACAATAGGAAATTATAACCACATTAGATTACAGAAAGAAAATATTATTGACAAAATAGGAGCAATGAAGATGATACAGTCAGTATTGACCAAGCACAAACGGTATTAACAAGGAGGCCCAGGGGAGATAGTATGAACCGGCCAATGTATCCTGTAGTGTATATGTTTTCTGTGAACGACTTAAATACAGAAGGTTAGTCAGAAGACAAAAACATTTATTCATCCATAATCAAAGCCTCATATTAAGTACTGGTGCATATGTACTAATGGATACTGATTCTACAGTGAACAAAGCTGAGATACCACTCAAGAAGAAGAAGTGGATACTTCGAACATTTTTGAACCAGAGAACTAACTTCAGTCGAGTAGCGTTGAACAGAAGCACTCAAAACAGAGCTAAGGACTTTCAGAAATTCAAAGTCCAAACCAAGTACACATGATCTGCCGTGGAGGTGACGAATATTCACCTGCAAAGCAAACAGAGACTAAAAACGGGACAAGGCAAACCAACGAATTAGTTGCTAACGATAATCGAACGAACAAAGTTATGTTACATAAAAAAACGTTCAAACCGAAATTCAGTTCCAAGAGGGAACCGAGGCCAGTACATGAATAAAACCATTTCAGCTTAGGCTTGACAAGCATCTGGATGATTCGGACTAGAGAAAAATGATGATGGATTTATAAGCAAAATGGGTTTTAAGAGGACAGTGGCGGATGCTCCTGTAATAAGCTCAAAGAAATACCACAGAATAGCCAAACCAGTTTAAGACGTTAGCAATCTAATGGATAGAGATTACGGCGGGATGGAAATTCGTATAATGCGAGAGCCACATTCATCCATCTACGAGATAACCTTGCCGGAAAATAACAGCCACCGATTATGCCAAACTACAACTTCGAATCGGGTCGATTAATGACTGCGCTTGTCGGAGATTCGAGTCCATGGCACTATTATCTGATTTGCTTCCAATGAAGCGTAACTTCTCACGCCATTCCCCTTTCAGGTTCACTTGGCGGAGAAATCGACATAAAACGAGAAGAGGGACAGAAAACGAGAGGAAAAGAGTAGAATAAGAACCGCAAGAGATGAAATTAACCACTTACGCCTCTCGAAGATACATCAATTGACGGAAGCGATTCGAGCTGGGTAGAAGACTGGTGAAGGATGGGTTTGGCAGTGGAGGAGATAAGCTTCGACTGTGGGATTTTGTTCTCTTCTAATTTGTGATGTCGGAGCTCAACTCAATACCGTCGGAGAAGTGATGAAGCAAGCGCAGCGCATGTAGTTTCTGGGTCGCCGGTTTGGGCGTGAACAGCAGAATGAGAATGGAGGGAGGTGTAGAGCTGTTATGTTTCCGGTTGAAGTGAATGAAGTTGAAGAGCAGGTGTGGTTCTTGTTCTTCACTGCTTGCGAAACGGCGAACGTGAAATGAAGAGTGGAGAGATAAATGAAGGGGGAGAGCGTGAAAAACAGAGAATCGAACAATCGAGAATAAAATGGGGTTAGCGTCGGTGGTGCTGGAGGTGATTTCCGACGAAGGGATAAAGAAGATGAAGAAATGGAGAAGAGCGACAGAAACGAGTGGGAGAGAGTAGAACCAGAACCGCCGGAGGTGAAACTAGCCTTACGCTTCTCTGGCTTGGAGACGAGTCGATCAATGGAGACCATTCCCAACTAGGCAGTAGACTGGTGAAGGTTTGAAGAGAAGGCGGAGGTTCTCAGATGAACAGCGCGATCGAGGTGAGCCTTCGAAGTGGGCAAAAGAAGATGGTCGGGTGGCCATTTGAAGACGAGCCATTCCGATTCCCCTCGAAGCATGCAGGCAAGATGGGGTTTTCAAGGGGGTTATTGAATACCGAGGAGCATTCAGAGCAATCAAGCCCATGCTCTCTTGTTTTTTTTTAAAAAAACTGGCTTTACCAAGGTGAAAGCGGACCGGTGCAAACATCAGGGAAGAAGAGGGATAAATAAAAAAAAAAACTTCTGCCCATACAGTAGATAAAAAATGGTTTTTGCTACTATTGAGATTCGAACTCGGTATTCCCCACACCCCTTCTATGCACTTAACCGGTTGAGCTGTAATAACGTTGGGTTCTTAACTGTAGATAGTAAAATAAAAGTCGTATTGCAAGCTAAACGAGGAAATAAATAAAAAGACACTTTAGCTAGGAATTGAACCTAGAACCGCTGGATTACATGGAGAGTATGCTAACCGGCTATGCTGAGTCGGAAATCAATATCTTCATGGGAGAAAATAATACTAGAGTTTTTAGCCCGAACTGGGATGACTATTCTAAAAATGCTACGAGTTTAAAAGAAAGTATACATGAAAAAAAAAAAGGCTAATCTAATGGCATGAAATTATGGAATGTAAATAATAAGATAAGTAAATAAAACAAGATGAATGGGTTTAAAAACGGATTATTGTTTGAAAATTCATTTTTTGGAAAATCGTGTTTTTATGAAATGCTTTGAAAAAAAGTTATAAAATGACGGTTTCGTTATGGCACGCACGCTAATATGTTTTGAAAAAGAAAGGCGACGACCTCTTTTATTACTTCGAAATTTGCTTTATGGGGTGAGAATTTTTGGTGTCTACAAAAGGGTCATCGTCTTTCTTTTCCAAAACCTATTTATGTGCATACCAAAACGAAACCGTCTTTTTATGACAGAATTTTCTTTTTTTTCAATCAATGTTCAAAGCATTTCAGAACACAAAAAAATCATTTCTTAGAAAATAAATTTTCAACAATAATCCAGTTGCAAACCCGTCCCTTTTCATTCATTTACTTATTTTACACTCTTATTTTTATTTTAGTCTATCTCGATTTTGCATATTTATCTAGGTATTCATGTCTCTGTTATTATTATTATTATTATTTTACCCCATTCATTGTTACTTTTACTTGCCATTTTAGCATGTAATTTTATTTTTACATTATCATTATTATTCTAGTATCATTTCTATCATTTTACATACTTATTATTATTGTTTACATGTGTTTTCATCTTCACTTTATTATTCATGTCTTTTTAGAAGAAAACAATCCATTTTGAATGATAAAACTTTTTAATCTTATTGAGCGTTTCCACTAAAAACACTTGCGTTTTTGTGGATGTATCATCTCCGAGCCATAGCTATTCTTATATTTCTCACATGCTATCATTGAGTTCAGTTATTAGTATGACTGGTTAAGGCTTTGAGTATACTACTTAGGTCTTGATTTCGAGTGCTGTTAGATGCACTTTGGGATTTTTTTTAACTAGCTTCCTCTTCATCCTAAACTCTTGCATTATATATAGAGCAACAAACACAGAACCCTAGCAAGGACCAGTAGTCACCGATCCCAAAGAAAGAGAAGAAGGCATCAGCCGCCTCCCATTTCTTTTCTAAACCACCAGTCCCAAGAAAATTCTCGCAGAAAGCAAGGCCTTCATCTTCCTGTTCCATTCTCTATACTCACGGTATTTTTGCCACCGAACTGGACAACTAAGGAACAGAAGTCTCTACTGCTTCAACACTGGTAATATTGTAACCCAACTGAAGAACAAAAAGTATATAGGTCCCATTCCTTTCATTCTCTTCTCAGTAATCTTGCATCCCACTGGCAAAACGAGCACACAACTCTTGAGCCTATTTTCATTCTCCTTTTCACGGTAAGTGGCACCCAAACTGGCAACAAGAATATACATGCTCTGCCCTCTTTTCATCTCTCTCTCACAATAATTTTTCTCACCCAAACTGTCAAACAAGAAGCATACAGTCTTGCCCCCTCTTCATTTCTCTTTACCACCAGTAATCTTGCAACCTAACTGGTGCACGAGGAACATACAGCCTTGGCCTCTCTTCAGTTCTCTTCACCTACGCCAGCGAACAACATATATGTTTGTCTCTCATTCTCTTCATTTTACTACCACAACTGCAGAACAAGGAACATATATGCTTCCCCTCTGTTCATCTCTTCATATGGCTGGCGATAGGGAGTCCCTGCTCCACCCCTTCTCTTCAAATCACCAGCTAACAAGGAATATACAACTCCAATTCTCATTTTCCCTTCACCAATAGAAATTTTGCAACCACACTGGCGACAAGGAACACCCACGCTCTGCGCCTTGTTCACTCTCTTCACAGATGATAGTTTGCAACCCAGACCGACGACAAGGAGCATACTGCTCCGCCTTTTTCACTCGCTTCACTTCCGGTAATTTGCAACCCCTGGCGTGACGAGGAACATCTACTCTGCGCCTTCATTCTTCTCACCCCCAGTATTTTGCTACCCAAAATATAAAAGAAGGGAGCAAACCAGCTCTGGACTTCTCAATTTCTTCGATCGGCGTACAAGGGCAAATGCTCAGCGCCTGATTCATCTGTTAACAGACGGAAATTCGCTACCCAAGCCGGTGAGAAAGAGTAAACGTTCTCGCATCTTCAACCTAGCTGGCAAAAAGGGAACAAGACGCTCTGCGCTCTTCTCCGACAACAATTTCTGCAACCTAACAGGCGACCAAAGAAGTACATGTTCTGCACCTGTTTCATTTCTTCGCCGACGGTAAATTTTGCAATCAACTGGTGAACGAGGGTGCTCGTCGGGAGAACTTTGTCTCGACCCAGAAGAACAATGATCGATGGCAACCTCTAGCCTCGTTTCCATAAATTTTTGTCGTCCTTAACTTGTTTTTGTCTTCTCCACAGCCAATAGTCATCATCTCGGTGCTGGTATATTATTCTAACCAAAGCTGGTCTTCACTTAGTTTCATTCAAACCATGTCTGTGTGCTAAATAAATCATGTTGCGCCTTCAGAACTTTGTCATATTAGCTAAATTTCGGTTACACAAACTTCCTATCTGTTAATGGCTACTCTACTTGTACGCACATGTATTTCTTTTCTTTTTATTGCAAAACTTGCTGCCTACGCTTGCAATTCAATTGAAAATAAAATTGGCAGCTTATCTTAATTCTGAGATCATGTGCTAGAAACCGGTTAATTGATCCTGCTTAAAGATACTCCGGCTTGTCTCAACTCCTTTGCGTCTTGGTCTTGTTGTGCGCCATTTAGCTAGGTGGTAATTGGGAGTCAGCAATTAATTCCATGAGATAATTAACAGAATGAAATAAAATGGCGGTTTGATTAATGTTGATATTAGCAATGTTATGTTTTAAACCCTCTGTTTAGTTTAGAATTTTCAATAACATTAAAACAGAAGGGATCTCATGGAACTTGGCCATTAATTTGTTATGTTGTGTTTATCAGTTTGATTTGGTATTCCCCCTGAGTTGTTTGATTCATTCTTCATGTATTTACTGTTTTACCTCTCTCTCTTTGTAATTTATCATTTTAACCCTATTATTTTTTGCTATGCCTTAGTTAATACACCCTTAGGGTCTTTCAAAACTAACAGAAAAGTTTTGGATGTATTATCGTTCCACACCTAACGGGTCTCTCATTCGTTTTGTGGGGCAATAATCTCCTATAACTTCAGAAAACACTCAAACCACCGGTATATGTATGTAAGAACAAAAACTTCAAAAAACAAGCCCTTAAGGCTATTTTAGGAGGGTTTAGGATGCGAAACCACCCCATGCCTAGCGGGTCTCTCATTCGTTTTATGTGGGTGGAATCCTCCTTTGCCTTCAACACACCCCAAATCAAGAGTTAATAAACTGATCAATAAATTGATCCATCTCACTTGTTAATATCTCACAATCTTGCCAAAAACCGAGGCCCAAATCAGGCCAACAAGCCAAAAAACCACTTCAAGTCCACAAATAAAAAGGCGAATTCCCACACTTGGCGCATCAGCCCAAATCAAGAAGGCTAAATCAGCCCAAGATCAATAAGGCCCAAATCAGGCCCAAAAATCAAAAGCACAATTCCCACACTTGGCCCAAGATTAATAAGGCCCATTTCAACCCACTCTCAAACAAGACCCATAGTCAAGCCCAGCCAATCCAAATCAGCCCGAAATTCAACTCGGCCCATTAAATCCCAATCGGTCCAAAAGGCCAACTCGGCTCAAAACCCAATCCAAAGCCCAATTCGGCCCACAGCCCAATCACCCCAAGGCCCAAAATTCAATTCCAATCGGCCCAAAAGCCCAATTCAGCCCACAGCCCAATCACCCCAAGGCTCAAAAGTCCAATCTAGTCTAACTTTGACCCCTAACTTTGACCTCCAACTTTGACTCGGTCCGACTTTGACCAACATGAATTTAGACCTTGACCCAACTTTGACCAGCCTAAGTTTGATCAAGCCCAAGTTTGAACAAACCCAATCTTGACCAAGCCAACTTTGACTCGACCTAACTTTGACCTAGCTCGTTTTCCAATCCCGGCCCGAATTCAATTCAAACCCAATTCAATCCAATCCAATGCATTCCATTTCAATTCCAAAATCAATTCAATTTCCAATTCAAATCCAAATCAACTCATTTCCAAATCAAATTCAATTCCAATTCAATCTCAATTTAATTCCAAACTCATTAAAATTCAATAATTCCAAATTCATTTTAATTCAATTTAAGTTCAATTCAAATTCGATTCAAATTCATTCATTTCAATTCCGATTCAATGAAAGTTCATTAATCCTAATTCAATCTCCATTTCAATTCAATTTCCAATTCAAATCAAAATTCATTCAACTTCGATTTCAATTAACTTCAATTCCATTCCAATTTCTCCTACACTCTAATTGTCTCACAGACCTGAGCGTCTTACAGACTTTGTCATCCCAATGATTCGATTGTCTCACAGACTTGAGCATCTCACAGACCCGAGCGTCTCACAGACCGAGCATCTCATAGACTTCGACATCCCAAGGGTTCAAACGTCTCACAGACCCGAGCGTCTCACATACTAGCATCCCAAACCCGAAACTTCTCGAAACTCCAAACCCTTTCAAATCTCTAACACCTCAAATATCTTCAAACTCCACAAACATCAAATCTTCCAAAACCCAATAACCGTGAACTACGTAAGGTCTGATCTCAACGAGGAGTTGAGTACGTAGGCAGCCCATCTAGGGTGCGACCCCATTCCAATAAAAAAACCTCTTTCCCACTATAAGGTGACACTCATACCTCTCAAAACACTCAAACCCTCTTCGGCTCCCACAAACTTTTAGCCATCAGACCCTATGTCTTGTCTATTCACTCAACCCCCGGTTTTCCCAAACCTTCATTCTATACTCATCCGAATTCACTATTCTTCTTCTTGACGCAAGCTTGGCAGAAAAGCTCGCTTCATCCACTCTTTTCATCATAATCCTATCCTTGGATTTTAAATGAATCTCTTTAATAAGGTTTTGAAAGAAGATAATCCCGAAAATTGGAGACCGAGGTTTCCTCGGGCACCATTCCGAAGTCGTGGTCGTTGCCACTTCTAAGGGGTGTAACCCAGTGCGAACCCACACAGACTCTCTAGTATGATCAGATAAGTCCTATCCATAGGCAACAAATCATCAGAGTCAATTAACGGTTCTTAGAACCCGATCTTCCTTCCTAGTTATCATAGGTCAAACTAGGTGGCGACTCTAGTAAAATTCCACCTAATAGAGGCATAAGTCTGCGTGGAGCCCATTGAGAGTGGGTGTAGTGCTTACTAGCATTCCCCTTAAGCTTTCTGGGAAAGACGGATGAATAAAGTAGGTATTTGAGGGCTGCCAGAATAACGGGTTTTTACCCTCCACATAATGACATTTTTTAGGATATAGGATTCTCAGTCAGACCATACTTAGATAGACCCCCCCTCATACCGAAAAATCATCCACCACAAAAGGGTTCAAAGATTGATCAAATTCCTCATGGAACTCAATGAGAATCACTTAGTTGCAAAGGGAAACATCTTGATGATTTCCCCTTTCCCTATGTCGGACAAGCTTCTCCTCATCCAAAAAGAACGGCAAAAGTTCCTCTTAACTCCAACAGTCACAAACAATGAAGGCTCCATGTCTTTCTTTGTAAACCAAGGGAAGAAACCCTATAGCCATGGACAATCATATGGAAATAGACGAGGGTCTTTCCAATGTATCTACTATCACAAGGTAGATCATACAGAGAAAAAGTGCTTCCAAAAGCATGGGTTTCTCCCAGGATGGAGAACTAGCAAGGACTAGAATTCTCAAGCTAATAGTTGCATTGAACAGAAGGATAAAGTCCCAAAGATCCTTTTGGGGGTTTGTTGTCCACTGAGCAAGTGAATCAGTTGCTTAACTACATCAGTAAGTCACAAACAAGCAACAAAGAGTCTCACGATTCAGAGTCCAACTACAGTTTTATTGGTATAGTCTCATACCCTTTTGATTATTGCACCTCTAATGACACGCATATGATATCTAATGAATCTAATAATGCTAAATATAGTGCTATTTATAAGTGGTGAAAATATATATAATTATAAGGTTTATATTCACCTACATTTTACTTAGGTTATAACCTATCCTCATCACTTTATAGAGAATTTTGTGATTATTAGTGAGCTTATACATTTTGGTTACAATTTAGGTAAAAGCTCATTGGACCATGTTTTTGTAGTGTAAAAAGAGTTAATCTAGAATGCGGGCATGATGTCTTGATCACTCAAGGATCACAACTCAACAAATGAGGATTGATTCAGAGCTTTGATGAAGGAGATAGGCTTTGGACAAGACCTGTTCGGACATGTGTCTAGACTAGTGAAGGCTGGATAAAGGCCGAGAGTTCATCAAGGCCTTTCTGGACTTGGTATGTCCGCATGATCCCCGATAGTTGATCAAGGATGTCCAGACATGTGTCTGCACTTGCATGTTTGGATGAGCCCCAAGAGTTGATTCAACCTTCATAAGTCACTCTGGACACGGCCCGAGACTTTCCTTCATTTGCATTAGTGGTATCCGTACATGTACAATTCTGAAAAAAAATATACGATGAGAATGAAAAAATTAGGCTCATTCAGACATATACGGGACACTGCTTCAGACAAAAGAAGAGAAGATAGAGGCGACAAGTAGAGAAGAGAAAAGAGACGAAGAAGAAGAGAAGAAAAGCTCACCTTCCTTGAAGCTCCATTAATGGCTATCTCTTATCTATCTGTTCTCTCTTTATTCTCCATTATTGAGTAAACTCATTGTTGTGCCTTGGGATGTGGTTTCTCCCCAAAATCCCCAAATTGTGCTTGTAAACCTAACTCATTTATTATAGTTGTGTTTACCCTCTTAAATGCTTAAATTAATGCTTTGGACTTGATCTCCTATTACATTTGTGGCGACATCTATCAGCATTAGGGTTTAAGGTAGGGGTTTGATCAAAGTGAGGATAAACCCTAGATTTTGCGCTCTAGAATTAGAGGGTAAAACCTAAAAGGTTATTGTTAGGATCTTGAAATTAATGCTATCTAGTGACTCTATCCTTCTATGTAAAAAGGGGTGTGAATAAGATTTGATTGATTTGGGAAATCTTTATATTAACTCTAACAGACAACTAGTGAGGTAGAACTAAGAGCTCGATTGGGTGACTTGGGAGATCCCCACTATACCAAGGTACACTTCCATCCAATCCACTAAACAACTAATTTAGTTTAATTGTATGTTCTATTTATTATTGAACCGAAACCCCCAAGCTTGCCTCTGGCTAAACCCCTGATTTACCGTTCCTTATTTCAATTACTATGATACCGAAGCTTGGTAATTTAGAAACCAATTTCCTTGTGGATACGACCATGGTGTACTGCAGTGAATTGGGTGCACTTGCCTAGTGTTTGCTTAGGTTTTTACTATTATAGTATTTTCCCAACAACTAAGAACTGGATAATTGACAGCGTTATGTCTGATCACATATGTAGTAATTTGTCTATGTTTGATGACTATTCTTTTCTTAATAGAAAGCATACAACATGGATGCCTGACGGGAACCCACAAACCGTTAAAATCATGGTAATATAAGTATAAACAACCTGACAACTCTAGGAGATGTTCTTTTTTTGTGCCAAGTTTCAGTCTAATTTCAATTACAAAATTAACTAGTCAAATGAAGGGGAGATTTTACTTTGATTCCACCTATTGTTTTTACCAGGACTCTGACCGCAATAAAGAAGTGAATATTGGGCAAATCTATAGAAAGCTTTATATACTAGATGTTCATTATGATAAGAATTCAAAGTTGTGTTTCAATTCATAGTTTCATGATGATAATTCTGTAAATTTGGGTTTTGATTGTAAGAATTCTTTGAACCTTTGGCATTATAGGCTTGGGAACTTGCCGAGAGAAGATATTAAAGTTGGGTCTGATTAGTGGTAACATTGTAAGTAACCATTTTGTTTGTGAACCTTGTAATGGAAACAAGAATCATAGGCTGGCTTTCCCTTCAAGTTCAATAAAGACTTAAGATATTTTTTATTTGATACATGTAGATTTTTAGGGTCACTATAATATGAATACTCATGATGGATATTCCTACTTTCTCACTATTGTTGGTGATAAGAGTCGTGCCACATGGACATATCTCTGCAGGTTGAAGTCAAATTCTTTCGGTCTCATTATAAGCTTTATTAACTTGATTGAAAGGCAATTTAGTAGAGGGTAAAATGTGCGAGATCAGACAATGCTCATGAATTTGGAAACTCTAGGATAGGGGTTGATTATTTCAATCAAAAGGGGATAAACCATCAGACTAGCTGCCCACATACACCACAACAAAATGGTGTTATGGAACGAAAACACAGGCACATATCAGAGACAGACTTGGCTCTTATGTTTCATTCATCTCTCCCTAATTTTTTTTTTGGGGGGGGGGGGGAGTTTCTTACGACCACTTAGCTTATAAATAGAATGCCCCTTGTCAGCATTGATGGTAAGACACCCTTTGAGATTATCTATGAGCAAGGCCCCAACTATTCGTTACTCAAATGCTTTGGATGTCTTTGTTTCATAAATATTAACTAGGAACAACATGATAATTTTTCTCTAAATCTGTTAAATGTGTGATTCTTAGTTATGCTCAAACAAAAAAAGGTTACAAACTTTGTGACATGGATAACAATAAGGTCATTTATAGTAAAGAAGTTGTTTTCTACGAAAATGTGTATTCCTTTAAGGAAAATCACAAGAACTCTGTAGAAACTGTCTCTACTAATATAGAAATGGATAAATTGGCACATGAAGATGATTTATTCTTTCCTACTGATGTTTCTAACCCTGTAGATACAAGTTTAAGTTAGCCCAACCAAAACTTCTACAATGAAGAAGATGATTTAAGGCAAAACTGCAGACATAATATAGAAAATGTTACTACACTAGAACATGGAAATTCAGAGATTTTCAGCAATGGAAATACAAACACTTAACACCAAGATACCCATGTGGTATGTAGAGCAAGACCTCAATCTTCGAAGTCAGAAAGGAGCAGGCATGCTCCTAAATACTTAGAGGATTATGTTGTTGGTTTATCCACTTCTTCTGAAATATATAAGTGCTTCCTTAACTACTCACTAGACTGTTTTTATCATATATTAAATGACAGAGGTACTGCTACTGCAAATTTTGTGGGTACTTGTAATTCTGATTTTGACCCTAATTTAATTACTCTTGATGAAGAAAATAGCATTATTAGGTCTGACTATCTAAAACAAAATGTGGTAGTTATGTCAAAGGGTATTATATCACCATTGCTTTCAAACCAACATGTTTAAAGAAACAGAACCTAGGTGATATAAAGATGTTGTTAAAGATATTAGAAGGAAAGAAGCCATGAATGAAGAGTTTTTAGCCCTTGAAATGAATAATGCATGGGACCTTGTAAATATACCACAGGGAGCACAAACCATTAAGTGTAAAATGGGTTTGCAAGATTAAGTGTAAGGTTGATGGCAGCATTGAAAGGTTCAAGGCTAGATTAGTTGCTACAGGTTATACTTAAAAGGTATGGGACTGACTATATGAAGACTCTTTCCCCTGTAGTTAAATTCAGTACTATTAAGGATTTAGTAATCACAACTGCAAAGAAGAACTAGTTTTTAGTCAATATGACATAAATAATGCTTTTCTTCATGAAGATTTAGAAGAGGATGTTTATATGGAATTACCTCAGGGTCATAAAGAAATCCTAGTATGGTCTGAAACAGGCATCAAGGCAGTGGCACCACAAACTGAGTATTTTCCTTATAAATCTTGTTTTTGTTACATCTTTAAATGATAATTCTTTATTCATCAGAAATGTCAATGGTAAGGTTTGCTTTCTTGTTATCTACATTGATGATATACTAATAAGTGGTGATTATCACAACCTGATTAGTTTTGTTAAGGATAAGCTCGGTCAATGTTTTAAGATTAAAGATTTAGGGAAGTTAAATATCTTCCATGGTATGTAGTTTGTTCACACAACCGATGGCATTATAACATTGCAAAAAAGGTATTGTGAGGATTTATTGCAAGAGTTTGATTGTGCTGATAAGAGGGCTGTTGTTAGTCCTCTTGATACTCGTTTTACGTTAAGGAAAAATGAAGGCACAACCTTACAAGACCCTTCTATGTACAGTAAACTAGTTGGAAAAATTAGTTACTTGTCCCATAGTAGACCAGATATGAGTTTCACCATTTAGGTTTTGAGTCAATTTTTGGAATCTCCTACTGACATCCATTTTAAGGCTGCTCTACATACTCTAAGATATATCAAAGGCACTATGAATTATGGCTTGTTCTTTAACTGCAATTAAGATTTGACTTTAATTGCCTTTTGTGGTTCTAACTGGACAAGTTATCCCAATACAAGGTGTTCGATAAGTGGTTACTTCATTCAGTTAGGAGGAAGTCCACTCTCTTGGAAGTCAAAGAAGAAAACAACGGTTGCCCTTTCCTTAGTTGAAGCGGAATACCAGGCAATGAGGATTGTGACAGCTGAACTCAGCTAGATTACCAGAATACTGCACGATCTTGGTGTAGAGAATATCCTTCTAGTTCCAGTCAAGTCAGACAACCAAGCTGCGATTTATATTGTAAGGAATCCTGTTCTACACGAGAGGACAAAACATATAGAATTTGATGTCCACTTTGTTCTCCAGAATTACAGGAGGGGATGATGATTGTAGAGTTTGTTACCTCCAAAGAATAATTGGTGGATGTTTTGACTAAGTCACTTCGGGGGGGGGGGGGGGCATATCCTGTGCAAGTTATGAAAATGGAATTGAAGGTTGAGCAACATAGCAGGTCTAGAACAGGTTACTGTAGTTCAATAAGCTTTCAAACCTTACCAGATCTCCTTCTAAGATTTGAGGGGGCTTGTTAGGAACTACTGTAATCTATTAGTTTGTTTCGTCTATTAGTTAAACTCTGTTTAGCCTTCTATTAAGTTGTAGGTACTTTTGTAAGGGGTAGTTTAGTGAAAGTTGTGAGCCAAGTATTTAAGTAATCCCCCAGGTCTACAATTAATACATTCCATTCTTTCTCTCATGAAATGAAATTCATCAATCAGGAAAAGTTCTCCTTCCTCTATTTTTTTTTTGGTTCCACTCCAGAGCTTTTCCTCTATAGCGTATTCTTTCACTCTGTGTGTGCGAAGTGATGATTGCATTAGTGCAGCTAGGTTTTGGGGATGAGATGGAGATGTGAGCCAAGCAGAGCAGAAGCGAAGACACTCTCTTTTGGACTGTGTGTGGCATCTCAGGCTGGTTTTGGGAAGGTAGTTGTTGATGAGATTGTAAAGCAGTAATTAATTATGTGAATGATAATAGGGTTGTGAAACATGATGTGGACATCGTTTTGGATAGTGTTAAGGTTCACGCTAATGATTTTGAAAGTTTTTACTATAAGTTTATATGTAGGGAGGCTAATGTTAGTATGACGGTGAAAGAATTTGGATTCGTTTTAGTTCTGCCATCTTATATTTTGAACTTATATGGTTAATGAATCGGGTTGTTTATCTTAAAAAGAAAAAGAAAAAAAAAGAATTTAGTATTAACATTAAACATTAAGACCCCATTTTTTTTGTCACATTATCAAACGAGTTTATTTGATCAATTAGTTTTTCTTTCAAAATATATATATATAGATATATATATCAATTATTATATAAACTATTTTTTTCTCTATTTTTGGTAATTTTAGCTACAACTAACATCAGGTGTATGTTTGACACGACAAAAGAATGGTCTCAACGACGGGTTTGCCAAAGAAAATACTAAAAAGAGGTAAGATCAAGAAAACACCTTTCAGAGAGGGCACAATGTAGTCTATGAGAGAGAAAACGCTCTCTCCTCTCTCTTCTTCTTCTTGTTCTAGTTTTTTCTTGTCATTATGTTTTCACTTAGTAGTTCTACATCTAGTCTCTAGATGTTGTTTTGCTTAATAATAATTCTCTTTAGTTTCTTGTCTTCTCTCCGGTTAGGAGAGTTTCTTGCTGTGTATAGTTTGTTTTTTAGTTTCGTTGAACTTTGTGGGTTTTGGGTGGGATATGCCAACAAGCTTCAATCTTCTACGTTGTTGCAAGAGCCGAAGAGTCTAATCTTTGCTCCGTGGAGCCGATGGCTGTCTATGAAGTCTGCGCAGCAGACGACGCCGCAAACGCCGGTTGTGCCGCTAGCACCAACGGTGGTGCCGATGGCGGTGGCCATGATGATGAGTTCTCACTATAGGCATGGGGATGAAGGCAAACCAGCAACCTATATTCTAGAAATGACATCTGTAATTTGCTGGATAGAGAACTTGACACATGTCCTACATGGTGTCACTTTGCATGTACTCCTCTTTATATAATATAATATATCTAATGTTTTCAAAAAAAAAAAAAGAAAACACCTTCGTGAAAAGAATGCAGATTAAAGAATCTAAAATGATTCTCACAAGTTACGATCTCGCTCAACAACGCGAACATGGGAACTCACTTATGAGTTGATTTCTTTTCCGCCGATCTCTTTACCCTGTAAAAATGGGTTTCAGATTCTTCAAGCTCAGACCCTTTTACAAATCTACCGTCTCTAAGCTCCCATTCCGCACTCATCGTAACCTGTTAATCTGTCGACATGGTCTTAATCCTGTCCTGACTCAACCCCTCGCCACCAAGTTGCTCAATTCTCTGACCGTCAGCCACGGCGGGGAAGATCCCAGTAACCGTACTTTCAGGCGGTGGCATTTTGGCCATTCTCACGGTGAGCACGGCCACCACCACCATCACGTGGGGGGTTCTTCATCTAGTACGGAGAGCGAAAATATCTTCCGCCTTGGTCTTGCGGCAGATATTGGATTGTCTGCCGGCAAAGCTATTACTGGTTACCTTACTGGTAGTACTGCGATCATCGCGGATGCTGCTCATTCACTCTCTGATGTGGTAGGTTTAGTCAATTCATATATTCACTTAGAGCTAGAGCACTTATGCAATTCACTGATGGAATTTAAGTTTTCTGAGGAACTGAGTTGTTGAAACTAAGTTGATCACTAACAAATGGTGGAGGTAAAGCTATTGGCAACGTTATAAATTTTGTTTGCTAGTAACTACCGTAACTTTATTTAGGAAAGATAACTGCCGTAATTGGATTGTCTTAAAGAAAAAGGACCCTGCTGCCGCAATTGTCTGGTTTGAAGAACTATCTTGCTTAATTCTTTGTCTGAGAAAAGCAGCTGCCATCTGAACCGTTAGCTTTGAAGGCTCTTTTTAGTTATCTCTCAACAATCAAACCGATGATTTTCCAATTACTACCCGTAAAGTCGGTTGATCTATTTTGTTTTTTCAACCTTTGTAATCCATATGTCAGTTATCCTTGGATGTTCTGCGCGCTTGCCTACTGGCCAAATAATTGGCATGGTAACTAGCTATACCTGAAGCTGAGATTTTGTTAGAAAGAGATATGTAGTAGAAGGAGGTCAGAGAAAACAAACTAGTTATTGTAGTTGATGAGTATGCCATATAGAGACGATGGAATTACTTTGACTAGCTTATTGCACAATTTGCCATACAGGGATAATTGATACTTCTAATAATCTTATGGCTCACTTCCTAGTATGTTGCTGCAGGTTCTCAGCGGTGTCGCTTTGGTTTCATTCAAGGCTGCTAGGGTTCCTAAAGACAAAGAACATCCATATGGTGCATATCTATCTTTATACTTCACATATGCATTATGAGTTCCTTAGTTCATATTCCTTCTCATCGGTTGCTATGTTTCGACTCACTGAGAAGTAGGTTGAGAGTGTTGTAGGTTTATGGTTGCATTCTTCTTTCTAATTTTGTTGCTTCAGTTAGTTTTTTTTTTTTTGACAATTTGGGCTTAAAGCCATAGTATTGAAGAAAAATGCCTGGGAACCAGGTGGATGAGTACATCGGCCTCATTAAAACCTCCCTATGTAAAACCCAATGAGAAAAAACATAGGGAGGAAAAAGAGTACTCGCCTCATCATTATAAGCCTACCACCCGCAAACTAAGAAAGCGACAAAACAACTAGCCAAAGCTAATTCATGACCAACTAACGCCCAAAACAACCTGCAAACCTATACGAACTCCTAAAGAGCCAACACCACCTAAAAAAGGAGCAACCGAACTGACCAAAGAAATATCAGCACAACAACCCATACTCCAAAAGTGATATCAAAGATTGATAATGCGAACATAACTTCTAGATTCCTATTTTCAATCTTTCTGATCTTGGTTCGTAGGAGCAAGTAAAAGAGAATGAGAAATAGAGCCTTCTGATTTGATCCATTCTCAATAGCTATGAGTTGATCATCTTAGGGTGATCCTTTTGCGTACACAGTTTTTTATCTATTGCTTTCATTATACAACAGTATTTGGAGACTCACTGTTAGATGCTTCGGTATTGTGTATTCAAGGCGCTAGCTATGTTGTTCTTTTTGCTGTTATGTTTTGATAGAAGTGGGATGAATAACCAAGACCGTTACCGCCTGACCTACTCAAGCGAAAGTAGGAAGGGGAGGAACACTTAGGAGCTAGAGGCTGGTGGTGCTGGGAGTGTGGTTGTTGGGAGTGTGTGCTTTCTGTTGTTTTCAGTATGATGTTATTTGTCGTTTTGTATGTGTGGGCATTAGGCCAAAAAAACTGTTAGCTATTTAAGGAAGGGAACAATCCTAAGGTCAGCACCTCTGGAATTGTATTGCTGTTGGCTTCTTTTGTGGATGTTGGCAGGCGTGGCCTGATTTTCCCTTCTTGGCTGGGTATTCCCTGATTTATCCATGTCCTACTGTTCCATTGTTTCCTCATCTATCAGTGAAAGTTTCTGTTGTTTATGTGTGATAATTACTGGAGTGCACTAGTGCCCTTATGTGGTTTCATCACGTTTTATGCCAGCTGTGGAAGTTGTTAGTATCTGCAAGTTTTTAGGGGCTGTTGTGGTAATTTCTTATATCGGTAATAATTGTTGTTTGTTAGAATAAGCTGACGTGGCGGTGAGAGTGGGAGTCAGAGAGAGAGAGAGAGGGTGGTTTGGGTATGGAAGTTTATGGATATTGATATCGGCCCTCTCTGTTATAGAGTGTGGATATAGGTGTTTGGTTGTGTTGATCACTCACTGTCTGAGCCAAAATTGAAATTGCTCACTTTGGAACAAACCAGTGACGTTCATTGTGGAGCCATACAGATCCTTGATTAGTAAATATTAATATGAATCAACATTACTTGCTTGCGTGTGGCTAGAATCAAGCAAACCTTGTATAGATTCCCGTAATAAATTCATATTCTTGCTCTCATGTTGAAATAATTCTTTTCTGTCACAGGACACGGTAAATTTGAGAGCTTAGGAGCTCTTGGCATATCTTGCATGCTCCTTGCAACTGCTGGAGGTATCGCTTGGCATGCTGTAGATGTTTTGATGGTACCACTAACTGGTCTTTTCCCCCCATCGGTTATAAAAAGTCCCCCTCTATCTTCAATCCTTCCTGGAGCTTAGCAATTATGTTCATAGGATATGACAAGATCTAAACACTTTATTGGGTTCATATAGGTTACTGGAATGATGCATTTTTTATATATAGTGGCTAAACAGCTGAAAGGTTACAATATACAGATTTCATCAACCTACACCAACATGTATAACCAAAAGATACAAAACCACCTCACAACAGCATCCACACTAAACTACCTAAATAACAGAAGGTAATCCTAAGTAAACTTCTAAATCTGAGCACCATTCATCAGGCCAAAGCATTGGCCTTTTCATCCTGATGAGCACTGCTCATAAGATCATACAGGAACACAAAATCCAAAAATCTACCAAAACCCCTAGCACCTACACCGGTCGATCACCTTCTCACTTTCCCAATACTTTGCACCTTGCTCCTGCCCTCTGATCCACTTTTTTCCAATATCCACCCTACCCAAGCTGTTTGATCCTCTTTAATGGAATGATGCGTACTATGGAATTTTGGATGATAAAGCCAATCTGAATGCTTTATTCACCATATTAAGATTCTGTTTGTTTGTCTGGTCCCTTTTCAAACAGCACTTCTAAGGTCACATTTTCTGGGCAGTTCTTATGGGAGTGATTTTTGTTTGTCTTGTTCCTTCTATAGTCCAACCTGTGTATGGATTAGGCACCTTTTTGTAGTTAGTTCAAAAACCTAGTTATTTTCCCTCTAAAGATCAGGAATTACTCATGATTTTTCATAATTGTTTAAACTGTTCAAGATGTTTTTGGCGGGACTGATTTCTTCTGTACTTGATCATGTTCCAATTGTGCAGGTGTTGTTCACTCCAGGACCTGATATTGCTGGTCACTCATTAGCACATAACATTGACCATCATAGTGAACATCTACATAAAATTGACATGAATCACCCACTCCTTGCGTTGAACATGACCATTATATCAATTGCCATTAAAGAAGGGTACTATTCATTTGATGGCTGTATAAGAAGGGAAACAAACCAGCTTTCACTATCAGGATAGATTGTTGTTTTCTATAGTTACTACATATATTGAATTTCATAGCTTATAGTTGTTCTTTCTTCTGCAGTTTGTACTGGATAACAAAGAGAGCTGGCGAAAGAGAAGGAAGCGGGCTTATGAAAGCAAATGCGTGGCATCATCGTGCTGATGCCGTCTCATCGTTAGTCGCTCTTATTGGCATCGGTAATACTTTCCCCTCTATAGATTCACTATCACTTTATTTTTTTTGGCATTAGATCATGTCCTCATGTTGGCAGAATGAGAGGAAGAGTATGACTTGAGGATAAAGTATGAAAACTATAAGATGAATTCTGGTTGAAGATTGGGCCACTATCATTATCATTGTCATTGAACACTCAGTGCCACAGTTGACTTAGTTTGACATAAAAATAGAATGACGTATTTCTATTTATATTATCCATCTATATTATTCTGCTCTGGCTAACATAACACTATGTGAAGTTGGGGCAAAACCATAAACACAAAAGAAAGAAAAACACTGAGTAGAAATAATTAATTTTAAAACAAGAGGAGTTTTATTCTGATATGTTTTTATTTGGTGTGTCACTGCTTGCCTGTGGCATACTATTCATCTATATGGATACAGCCACTCATCTGGGTTATCATTCAATGCACTTCAGGGGGGCTCCATTCTCGGTAGTAAGGTTCCTGGATCCTCTTGCTGGACTTGTTGTATCTGGCATGACTGACAAATGAGCAGGTGTAGAATCTGGCTATCAGAGGTAAATCTGTATTTTTTTTGCTGGACACTTACCCTGACATCATTTTCTACTGAACCAGCCACTCGGACAATTATACTGATTACATAATAGGTATACTTTTATCTGGTATCTAGTAGCATAACATAAGCTTTTAATGGTGCTTCTGAAGATCGTAGTTTGGGTTTTCGAGCTTGAAGAGCTTCTTGTTATTATGCATCTGTATGGCATTGTTTTTAGATCTGATTTATCTCAGTGTTCTTGAGCTGGTTGATGCAGCAATTCCACCTCAAGTTTGGAGCCTCATCGCCGAACTTATTACAACGTTGACGGAGTCAAGGTGAGTCATGAGTTTCTGCTCCAAAAATAGTTCTGATCTGGATCAAGATTTGGGATATCATTTGGCTTCATGTTTTCAATTTCTAAATTATAGAGGCTTTTTCCCTTTTGGCCATGGTATGTGTTATTCATATATGCTCTCAGGTCACACTGTTTACCTTTACTTTTGCATTGTTCCACTGAAAGAGGCTTCATTTATCCATGTGCAGGGTTGCCATCGGCTAAGGGGAAGAAGGGCAGGTTCATTTGTACTTGATGTACATATTGAGGTACAGTGGGAGCGTGAAGATCATAGATTCTGACTATAACTTTGTTGTAAAAACTAGGGGGAATGTATGCAGTGCCGTTGATATTCTTTTTCCTATGCTTTATAGCATCCCTCAACTTATAATTGGCAGCGACCTTTTTCTTTCAGGTTGACCCCTTCACAAGTGTTAGCGCAGCTCATCATGTAGGTGAAATTGTTCGGGGCAGACTTCATGAATCCCATCCTGAAGTTTCTGAAGTTTTCATACACATTGGTATGAAGGTTATTTCTTTCGCGTGAAGTTGAATATGCAAACCTAAGTTGGGCCCGAGATATGAGTTTCCCTGCTTTTGCTGCCCCTAAATTACTGAATCTTCAAGGAAGCTTATGCATCTATAACATATGAGATAGATTAGTACCGTCATGAGCTTTTGATATAAATAAATAAAAATTATGTAAGAGCTGCTAATGGTATAATTACTCTACCTTCTTTCACTGACAATTCAGAACTTGTGATCAGAGGAGCTCTCAGTTAATTTGCTTTGACTTGATCTTTCTTTTGATTATTTTGCAAATGACAAACTGGTTGAATTGTATTCAGTGCTTTATCCAACTAAGTAATTTACAAAATGAATAACCACCACTTGACGATTATGCCTTCGCAGATCCCTCAATTTCTGAAGTTAATCCGGGTGTATCTTGCCCACTACTGGAATCAAGTGGAACTGAACAACATTACTTGACTTCTTCTTCCAGCATAAAGATATAGATGATATTGTTTTCCATACTTTCAAATCAAAGTTCTCCGAGGTATAATCTTTCTATTTGTAACATCATGTTATCCGCCCTTAACATTCTCAGTATATTATTGTACGGGAACAGATTTGGTTCAAATCAAATGAGTTGAATTAAAGCCAAACTCATCTGGATTCTAGATGGTCGCTGTGGAGCACATAACACGACATTTGTTGCAAGGGAAGGTTTTGCTTCAGATTGAAGTCACGATGCCTGCTAATACCGTTATCAGGTAACCCGACTGTTTGATGAGGAACACACTGCTATGCAGCGTTTTTAGAGTATTGATTTAAAATATTGGTATCCCTCAGCGATGCAATGGTCTTGGCTGAAGACGCGAGGAATATGATTTTGGATAGGATATCAAACGTCGTCCAAGTCAGCATTCAATTAAGATTAACAAAGAATCAGCACCAGCAAACCTCACTATGAATTTTTTTTCTCTATTTAATGGCATAGGTGTATGATAAGTCCCCTGAATGACCAAGGGATATAACAGTTCCAAAATATTATTTGTAAGGCCTTCCAGTTTGGTTTGGTAGTTAGGAGGTCTGTATAATGGAAATAATGCATGAAGTGCTGTACAGCCAATGGAAAGAGCGAATTATTACAGCAATTTTGAAAGGGGGGCGCAGAACAGATTCTGCGCCGCAGAGCAAAAATCTGGAGAATAGCTCGGTTCCTTCACCACCTTACCTAATAATGTGTAGCTTTGTGGAAAATGTTAGTACACATGTCAGTGTATAAGTAAGCTATTTAATAATTTGGATCCATCTAAGTCCACATGTCATAGGGGTGAGCATTCGTTTCTGGTTATTCGGTTATAACTGAGAAATGAAATTATTCAGTTTTTTAACTAAAACGATTAAAAAGTTTTTAAAAAATTTCAGCTATTTGATTGTTCGGGTAACTAAAAAATTTCAGCTCGGTTTTTGGTTCTAGGATTGGTAATTCGATTTATCCAAATACCGAATAACTAGATATATGGAAAATATTGGTTAATTTGTTTTTTTTTTTAAATTCGGTTCTTTTTTTAGCTCGTTTCTTTTTTATAATTAGGTTCCTTTTTAAAATTTGGTTCTTTTTTACAATTTGGTTCTTTTTATAATTTGGTTCTTTTTTATAATTCAGTTATTTCTTATAATTTGGTTTTAATTGAAAACGAATTAAAAATTTCGGTTTTCGGTTCGGTTCTCAGTTCCAACCTTAAAAGATTTTGACTATTCGGTTCTCGGTTATTTTAGTTCTTAGATTGAAATTTGGTTTTAGGTAGAACCGAAAAAAAACTAAAAACCGAGCTATTTTTCCTAATTCAGTTTCCGGGTAGAACCAAATAACCGAATACTCACCTCTATGGTTAGCTAGGGTCAGTTTTAATTTAAAGGTTACTTTAGCTGTGTTTGACGCATAAATCAAACGCAACCTAAAGTGTACGAATCTCATGGATGTTTGACACGGTGGAAACAACAACACATACAAAGTTAGGTGTGTTTGTTTTTTTTGGGAAATTTCATGAAATGTCACTATATTTTTTACTAATTCATGAAATGTCACTAAAAAAAAGAGTCACTAAATGTCACTATATTTTTATAAAAGTTCATGAAATTCCACTAGAAGTAAAAAAGATAAAAAATATCCCTATAAGTTAGCAAAGTATTTTTAAAGTTTACAATATTCCATTAAGTGTTAAAAAAATTCAAAATACTATAAAAATATAGATAACTATAAAAAAATTAAAAAATATAAAAAATTATAAAAATAAAAAAATATATTAAACTATCATAAAACATACATATTTCTTAGATTTTTTCAAAATTATTTAGTTCCATAAAAAAGAATATTTTAAACACATAATTTATACTATTTTTTTTTCAAATTTAGACCAATATATTACCATAAAATATCCCAATTAATTACCATAATTTATATCAATTAATACCAAATTTTTACCATACATTTTTAAATTATTTTTTCTACCAATTAAAATTATTTATTCAAAATAAATTATTTTAAATATTTTAATTAATATTTGGAATTTTTTAAAATCTATATTCTATTTTGCAAATGACTTTATGACATAATATAATTTATTTCAAACAAATAATTTTAATTTGTAAAAACAAAAAGACAATTTAAAAATGTATGGTACAAATTCTAGTTGTTAATTGGTACACGTTATGGTGATTGATTGGTAGAAAATTGGTACTAGTCTTAATTTTTAACATAATTTATACCAATTTTTCTACAAATTAAGCACCATAACTAGTACCAATTAATTACCATAAATTGTACCATACATTTTCAAATTATCTTTTTTTAACAATTTAAATTATTTATTCAAAATTAATTATATTATGTTATAAAGTGATATGCAAAATAGAATATAAATTTTAAAAAATAACTTACCAAATATTAATTAAAAACTAAAAATGAAATTTTTGAATAAATAATTTAAATTGCTAGAAAAAATAATATGAAAATGTATGGTAAAAAGTATGGTAATTAATCGGTTATAAATTATGCTACTATATTGGTCTAAATTTGTAGAAAAATTAGTATAAATTATGTCTATATTTTTATAATTTTTATAATATTTTAAATACTTTTTGTAGTTATCTTTATTTATAATATTTTGAATTTTTTGGTGAAGTTTTGTGAATTTTTAACACTTAGGGGCATATTGTGAACTTTAAAAGTACTTTGTTAACTAGTAGGAGTATTTTTGTCATTTTTACTTCTGGTCAATGACATAGTGACATTTCATTGACTTTTACAAAAATATAGTGACATTTTGTGACTTTCTTATTTTTTAGTGGCAATTCATGAATTAGCCAAAAATTTAGTGGCATTTCATGAAATTTCCCTTGTTTTTTAATCTGGTATGCGAATCCAAATAATATTGTTTTCTCCAATTTGTTTAGGTGTTTTTCTCATTTTGAGGAAAATGAAAGTTGATTCTTCACTTTTATTAGGGAATGAAAGTACTCTTTTTGACTGGTGTCTACGGTTATTGACCGGCAACTATTGATTGATGAGATTGACTTGTTGCTGGTGGATATTGACTAGTGATTGATGGTTCTTGACTGACGGCTATTTGTAGTTGAAAGTTAACTCATTATTGTTAGTTGATAATTAATTTCCATTTATGTTACAAAATAAAACAGATCAGAATCAAAGAGATTCTTTGTCATTTTTCCTATTCCCTAATCCACGTGTATTAACAACAAGTTCATCCTAGGATTAGATAAAGACACCTGATTTGCCTTTACCATAAAGAAACAATATACACCATCGATATAACATTATATATGCCATGGGTATACATAATATAGCCATGATTATATATAAATAACAACCATCATAGAAAAAACTATTTTAAATATAAATAATTGTTAGTAATAAATTTAAGTGAATCTTAACGTTTATGAACAAAAACTTTCATATGGTGGTTTTTAGGATGTGGTGTAGGAGAATCCTTTTTAACCGTTTTATATTTTATAATGTCGTCATTGACTCGACACATTTTAAAGGTTTGTGGTAACGACCTTAAACCCTTCACTACCACCCTAAAATAGATTTTCATTGTTTTAGCTTTCATATGGTGGTATTTAAGATCTATGCTAACTAACATGTTCGGGTATATGTACGACTAACAATCTTTTAATTATTAGTTTAAGCTTTTATATACAAAAAATTATTGCCATAGACAGTAAGATATGTAAGCCATGTATACATAAATATGTATGTCATAGCTAAATAAATATTGGCAAGGTTGTATATCGTTAATATTCCATAGCTTATATTAAGGTTTATGGTTTAGGGTCTTACAATGCTTATATTACAAACCCTAAAAATGTTTTCGGTATTTTTTAACTGATCATATAGTGGTCTTTATGGTTTGTGGTATAGGGTAATGTTGGTGTAGAGTAATCTTAAAAAAATTGTTTTTGAGGCTGGCTACTGAGCCTATAGCTGTATTCTGTCGCCAACAACCTATAAGTGCATTTAGTATTTTGTAACTGCAAATAATAACTTCCTTAAAATATTATTATTAATTAATCTGGTGGCTATCAATTTTAATATATATGGCCAATATTATCCTATAAAAATGGCTAACATTTTTTCCTCCGTATGGCTGACATTAATGTCTTTATGTAAAGGCAATTTAGTTGCCTTTAGCGTAACCACGTCCAGTTATTTAGGAGATAACACTACTTTGAGATTTGGTTTCATTTTGTAGTCAATAAATGATAAGAGATAACTTAGTTCTATAATAGACCTGGAACTTTTAATATTCCAAAGCTCTATCTATAAGTAATGGAAATTAAGTTGTTATGTGAAACCTGAACTTTTGCTTAGGAGTCTAGTTGACAAGTTTCATGAGGATTTAGATAATTTTACGGGACCGTTTAAATCTAGCCATTTATTTCCCTTCCTCGCAAGATTGATAAATGTAGCAATGACTTGTAGTCTAACCATCCTCAATATAGCTTGATCATGAAGTCGCTCTAAAGACAGGAAGCGGCATAGAGGCGTTTCGCCGGCCAGGTGTTCCCGAAGCTCCAACCACCATTTTTGTCTGAGATAGAGGCCGGAGTCGAGACGGGGTAGATGTTCCCGCAGGTGGTCGTAGAGACAAGGCGGTAAACGATGAATAGAATAGTATATTGAGGCACTGAATTGTTGTATGTAAATTGCCTTGAGTCGGTACAGTGACGGCACCTACTTTATAGTAGGGTTTTGTTTGTAGTGTTGTACAGAATATTCTACTAGATACAATTGGGCCTGATATCTAATGGGCTAGGACTGTACATTATGGACTGGGCCTATGTCTGTCTTATTACCCTCCCGCGATTCTAACTCTACTAACTGGAGTTTGGATCGATTTTTACAAAATAAGGGGGTAGTCAAAGTCTTCGTAAGTATGTCAGCAGTCTGATCCTGTGTGTGAATAAACTGAATATTCAACGTCTTGTTTGCCACTTTTTCTCTAACAAAGTGGAAGTCTAAAGCAACGTGCTTTACTCTGGAGTGAAATATAGGGTTTGCCGCAAGATAGGTTGCCCCCAAATTGTCACACCACAAGATGGGAGGAGAGTGAAGATGCAAACCCAGATCTGCCATTAGATGTTGAATCCAAAGAATGTCGCACGTCGCCTGCGCCAAAGCCCGATACTCTGCCTCCGTCGTCGATCGGGAAACGGTGGGCTGTTTGCGGGACTGCCATGAGAGCAAGTTGCGACCCAAATAAACACAGACACCAGTTGTGGAGCGACAATCATCGCGACTGCCGGCCCAGTCTGCATCGGCGAAGGCGGAGAGCTGAAGATTGGACGCGGAGGAGAGGAAAAAACAGAGCTTGCGGGTCGCATTAAGGTAACGAAGTACCCTTTTCAAGGCTTTCCAATGCACCTGTCTCGGTTTATGCATGTATTGACACAGTCGATTGACTGAGAAATTGATATCGGGACGGGTTAGGGTTAGATATTGTAATGCCCCTAATAGACTGCGAAAGATTGTAACATCTGTGAATTCGGGGGAGGTAGGATCAACCAGATCTGTTGTAGTGGCCATGGGAGTGGTCACAGGGCGGGCTTGAGATAGATTCGCCCGTTTGAGAAGGTCGATAATATACCGCTCTTGAGAGAGATATAAGCCGCGTGTGTTTCTGTAAACATGAACCCCGAGAAAGAAATGTAACTTGCCTAGATCTTTGACAGGGAAATGTCTGGATAGGGCTGTGATGAAGGTGGAAATAATAGAGGGGGAATTGCCGGTAAGAATAATATCGTCGACATAAACCAAGGCATATAAGATTTCATTTTCCACCTGATAAATGAAAAGGGAAGAATCAGCCTTCGAGTCCCGAAAACCCATAGAGATTAGGACCTCACTGAGTTTAGCAAACCAGGCGCGGGGTGCCTGTTTCAACCCGTAGATTGACTTGCGCAATTGACATACATGATTAGGGAACAGAGGGTGAGTGAAACCGGGTGGTTGTGACATAAAAACTGTTTCCTGTAAGTCCCCCTGTAAAAAGGCATTTTGAATGTCGATTTGGTTAATGGGCCAGCCCTGAGAAACCGCATAGGAGAGGATAAGTCGTATAGTGGTAGGTTTAATGACTGGTGAGAACGTCTCTGAATAATCCAGACCGGCCTTTTGATTATACCCTTGAGCAACAAGGCGCACCTTTCTTCTTTCAATCGTGCCATCAGCCTTCCTTTTAGTTTGAGGACCCACTTGGATCCTAGAATATGAGCAGTGGGTGGGGGTTGGACAAGTTCCCAGGTTTTGGTTTTGAGAAGGGCTTCAAACTCTAATAACATAGCTTCACGCCAACAGGGATGGGCTGTGGCCTGTTTAAATGTGGGCTCATCTGGAATGGTAGTAGGTGTAGTTTCTGTCTGATGTGATTGAGGCCAAGGGACTGTGCCATCGGTGCGCACAAGAGGTTTGGTGATGTGGTTTCTTGCACGAGTAATCATGGGGTGATGGTGGGGTGTATTATGTGAAGTAGAATCTGAAGGTGGGGAGGTAGGACTTGTGGAAGATGGTGATTGTAAGGGTGTGGTGTGATCAGTAGGTGAGGGCAGAGCAGTAGGGGAATGTAGCAGATTGTGATGTGAAGTAGTAGGGGATGATGTATCAGTAGGTGAGGGAGAAGATTGAGGCAGAGGTAAAACAGTGGGTGAATGTGCAGTAAAGGTAGCAGGTGCCACATCAGAGGGTCTAGGTTGGGATGAGGCTAGCTGAGGGTAGGGGAAGAGATTCTCATGAAAGAGAACATCTCGAGAGGTGTAGGTCTTGTTGGTAAGTGGATCATAGCATAGATAACCAGTGCTATTCGGAGCATAGCCAAGGAAAATGCACTGGGTAGATCGGAAGGACATTTTGTGGCGGTTAAAGGGTCTCATATTAGGCCAGCAACTGCACCCATACACCCTTAGATGATTATAGTCAGGAGTTTGACCAAAGAGGACTTCATAGGGACTCTTAAGCTGAAGAGTGGTTGATGGTGTCCTGTTAATAAGATACACCGCAGTAGAAAAGGCTGAGCCCCAAAATTGGTAAGGTAGGGAAGCATGAGCTAGTAAGGCAAGGCCTTTATCCACTATCCGTCTATGTCGTGTTTCACTCCCATTCTGCTCATGAGAATACGGGCATGTAACTCTGTGTAATATCCCTCTGGTTTTTAACAGTTTGGATAATGGCTGAAATTCACCACCCCCATCACTTTGCACTGCCTCAACTGTTGTCTGAAATTGTGTCTTAACAAATGCAAGAAAATCCATGAAAACCTGTGTGACACTTGATTTAACAGAAATAACAAACACCCAAGTGTACTTGGTAAAAGCATCAACAATAGCAAGATAATATCTCCCACCATAATCTGTCAAAACTGGGGCCGGTCCCCAAACATCAACAAAAACAAGCTGAAAAGGTTTAGTGTACTGAGTATTCCGCTCAGCATGAGGAAGGGAATGCATTTTCCCTTTATGACAGCCAATACAGTTATCTAAAGAGAGAGCAGTGTTTAACACTGGTAGAGAGTATTTATTTATTGTAAGCTTAGTCACCCTCAAAGAGGGATGTCCTAGACGCATATGCCAAATTCCAGCAGCAGCTTTGCTTGTAGCAGAGAGATGGTGAGGATGACTGTTAGGTGAGGGCTGAACTTGGGAGCCCAAATGGTAAATTCCATTCCTAAGCCCTCCTTGTAGAAGAACCTTCCCCGTGTGACGATCCTTTATTAAAAAGAAAGAGGGATGGAACTCAAAAAACACTTCATTATCGGCAGTAAACTGCCTCACAGAAAGCAGATTTTTACTGAGGGAAGGCACAAGTAGCAATTTAGATAGCTTAAAATAGCGGCTAGGGGTAGAGAGAATACCACAACCAGTCCTGGTAATAGAAAGAGAATTACCATTGCCAAGTTGAACCTCATCAGTTCCAGAGTATGGTTGACTGTCAAGATTTAGGTGTCCAAACTGATTCGTGAAATTGTCCGTTGCTGCTGTGTCTGGATACCAATTCAGATCTGGAGTCTGAAAGGATGTGTAGTTTGCATTATAGTTGCGGGTGGGTTGAGGCTGATAGGCGTGGTTGAATCTGAAATAGCACACATCTGCAGTGTGCCCCACTTTATGACAAACTTGGCAGCAGGGTCTGTTATCAGTCTTGCCCGTGAAAGTTACATTTTGTGTGGAACCTCGTCCACGAGAATTGCCTCTACCCCTGGATCCATTTTTCCCATTATTAGAGCGATAGGAACCACGTCCTCTAGAAGAGTTTCCAGATCCATTGTATTTCCAGAGTTGGTATTGTTCAGAGTAGTGGCATTTGCTGTCATGGAGACTGGTGAGTGGTTTGAGGCAGTGAGGGATTCATGGCTAAGAAGGGCACTGTATAGTTGTTGGGAATTTAGAGGATCTGGTCTTAGGGTAAGAGTGGTTTGAACTGACTCATACTCAGGTCCAAGACCAGAGATGATATATGAGCAGAGTTGAGCATCTGTCAAAGGCTCTCCAGCAGCCGACAAGGAAGTGGCCATTGCCTTCATTTTTTTATAATATTTTGTTACTGAATCAGTTCCTTTTCTTGCATTGCCTAACTGAACACGAACTTGCATTGCTCTTGCAGCTGATTGTGTAGAATACATGTTTTTGAGAACTTCCCAGGTAGAAGCAGCAGTGTCACATTCAATAACATTACCAAGCACAGATTCTGAGAGGGAGGTGGTAAGGACTGACACGACCATCTGATCATATTGGATCCAGGTAAGAAATTCCGGATTAATCTCTTCATTAATTTTTTCTGATGGTTTTGGCTTAGAACCGTCTATCCATCCGAAAAGCCCATGGCCTCTTAAATAAGGTTCTACTTGTTTTCTCCAGGTGGGATAATTTTCAGAATTCAATTTGATAAAGTTTGATATGGGAGAAATGAGAGAGGGCATGGATAATGATGTAGATCCAGAGGAGAGACTAGTTGTACCAGATCCAGTACCTGATGCGCTGGATGTAGACGATGCCATGGTGAAGGGAGAAGACGACATTGAGTCACGGCTTTTGGCAAGGAAAACGCCAAGCGAGCTCTGATACCATAAACGATGAATAGAATAGTATATTGAGGCACTGAATTCGTTGTATGTAAATTGCCTTCAGTCGGTACAGTGACGGCACCTACTTTATATAGTAGGGTTTTGTTTGTAGTGTTGTACAAAATATTCTACTAGATACAATTGGGCCTGATATCTAATGGGCTAGGACTGTACATTATGGACTGGGCCTATGTCTGTCTTAGTAGGCGGTAAGTTAGCCGGGGTGGTTAGGGCGATAGGCCATAAGGAGGCAGAAGAAGGTGGTGAGGGAAGCTCCGCCTCGGAGGCACGGGTGTACATTGTTCTTGGACAACCTCAGTCGACAGGTCGATTCCAGAGCGATCCGGTGGCTCCTCAGGTTGGATAACGATATAGTAGATATCTTTATATCGAGGAAGAAGTGCAAAATCAACACTCTGGCATTCGCATTGGTGAAACTGGTAGATTCGAAGCGGTTGGATGAAGTGGTGGGTAAGGTTAATGGCCGTATGTTCCTAGGCCAGAAAATCTTTATGCGGTGGGCTAAATATCCTTTCCAGAGGATCGATAGTTCACGACTCGTCAAGGTGCAGGGAAGAGTTAGGCCGGTGGTGGCTCCTGCTGTCGCTGATGCCTCCGACGAATTAAGGAAGCATGGCTGTCTTGGTCCTAAGTGGTGTCCAACTGGTGATGACTCGCGCCAGGAGGGTGACCAGTCTAGCTTGCGCCAAGTTGGGAACAACGGTGATAGGAAGGATGAGATCGGCGATGACCTCGTAGTGGTGGTGGACGGCATGGAGGTCAAGTTCATTGTCGAACACTGTGAGGTTGGGGATGAGCTAAAGGGTCGCGCCCGAATTAAAATCGTCATTGGTAGTTCCAAGGGATGTGGGCCATGGAAGGTGGAGATGCTGTTGCGTGAAGATGAGAAGGTGGATTGTTTGGGTTCCAAGAAAGCAGTTCCCGAGATGGCCGTTAGTACTAGGGCCGTGATTTCAGCAGGCCCAGATTGTTTCGGCTATGGGGCTTGCGGGCTTTGGAACAATTGGTACCTGGGCTGGGCTTACCCGTTCCACGGGTACTGGACTGGAGCGCCGGTGTATTATCTGGACCAGTATGGTACCCGCGGTCATGGGTCTGGATGGGGAGGAGAATGGCCCAATTCGGTTATGACAGGTATGGGAGGGGACGACGATGGGATACGAGCAGGTAGGTCTTGGCCAAGTGGGCCAACCTGGCGCCCCCCCCATAGTGGCCCTTCGGACCAAGGGTGGGGCAGGTAATGGTTGGGCACCTATTTCTATTCGACGACCTTTGGTGACTAAAGAGCTAATACCTGACCCAATTACGGATGAAATGTTAGAAGTGATTGGCGAGGGTCAGATGAGAAAGTTATCGGAGTGGCAAGAATGGAAATTAAGAGCTGATTGGGTACAGTTGGACCCTGGTTTTGCAGCCCCGCAGGTCGAGCAGGTGGATGCAGGTGGGGATGGTGAAGATCGCAGGAGCCTGTTCGAAGACCCCGAGTTTCCCACTGGTTTTAAGCCAGGAAAAGGCTTATCTCAGTCATCACGGTGCCCTGAGGAGGAGTTTATCCAAGGGGAAGCGAGGTAGACTCTGCTGCTGGCTAAGAAGCTTGGGTGCGATGTGCGTGATGAAAAGCTCGCCTTAAGTAATTTTGAAGAGATCATTCGTGAGCACAGAACTAGCTTTCGGCAACGGAGTCAAGAGTCTAAGACTGAGGTTGAGGCTGACGCTGATAGCGGGTCACGTTCCGTCTCTAGATGTAGTGCTAGACTGGGTGTAGGGACTAAGAAGGGTCTAGTAGGGTTTAGCAAGTTCTCTCGTATTAGTAAGCCTGCAACTAGAAGCAAGAATAAGTCAAGGCAAGATAGTAAGGTTTGTATAATGCTTGGTTGGCTAAAGAGGTAAGTGCGCGGTACTTAGTCCTTTGTGATTTGGTCGCTCATGCAACTCTTCAGGTTTTATGCCTATATTCAGGCCTCGTGCCTCCAATTATAAAAACACTAAAGACAGGTAGAATAAATGTATAGACAAAATAAACAATCAAATAGATATCTGACATACATCGTTATCCCTAGAGTACGGAGATTACACACCTATTAGATAAAGTAGCATATAAGATAGAAGTATAAATATTATAGTAAAGACGATAAAAAGCTTCATTGGATGGTAGTAGGATTTCCTATCTTCGTTTTGGTTTTTTGGCTCAATGTTGATGCTTCATTCTTGGTTTTTATCTTCGTTCAACTCTTGTCCTATGTTGTTATGTTATATTAGGTTCAGTTATGAGATATGAGGTTAATAGTTTTTCTAAAGCCTATTCTAACCTCTATAAACAATAAGGGAAAGATAAAAAAAGCTAGTCTTAAAAGTTTTCAAATATGAAAGGAAAGACACATAAATTGAAATGTAAAAGCTTGTTATTACTCTTCCATCATCAAACTACAAGGGAGATGAAGTCTTCCATTAATATTCTTACTTTGTGGCTAACAAAACTCTTCTAAAGTGTAACAACCCAGTTTCAAGTCGCATGTAGATATTGTTCGTTTTGACTGAAGCCGTTGGTAGATATTGTCATACATATTGGATACTCCTCCATGGTAGACATGTTTTGAGTGGTGGTCCTGGTTGACACTTGGAAACAAAACCATGGGACTTTGGTCAAAACAAATAATATCTATCAACGACTTGAAACTGGGCTATTACATATGGTATCATAGCCGGCAATCGGATCGATGTGGCGGTGACTCACATGGGTGTTATAGGCTCCCATAAGGGGGGTGAGTGGTGTGCCATGAACGGCTTCCACATCGATTGAAGGGGCGAATGAAACACTTCTTATAAGAGTGTGGATACTCCTCCATGATATACGCCTTTTGAGTGGTGTACCTAGTTGACCCTTTTATCAAAATTGTGAGATGTCGGTCAATGTGGATAATATCTACCAACGACTTGTAACTGGTTTGTTGCATAAAGTGTCATACAGATTGATGCTTAAATAGTCAAGATTGGAACGAATGTGAAAGGGTGAAGTTCAGGTGTTGAGTAATGCATGTTTAGGCCTCATCTAGACCCAAGACAGTCATGTACTATAAAATTATGCTTTAAGGAAAATGTGAGGAGCTCCTTTGTCCCCTACCGAATCACTGACAAACATGTTCAAACACAGAAATATATCAAGGTTCAAGATGAAATATTTCAAGGTTCAAGATTGGTATATGTAGTTTTAGTAAACTGGCTACTTCATTCTAGCTTCATTCAAGTGTCGTGTTAAGCCACGTCATTCAAATGCCTACAATATAGAACATGAATTGAGACCTTGAATCTTATATAAGCTCCTTATGTTCTCTTTACCTGTTCCAAAGTATACTTATGAATTCATTGATAAAGCATCAATTTCCCACCAAAACATAAATCATAAGGGAAGCAAAAAGATACATATGGATACTAAATTTTTAGCAAAAAAAAAACTACAAATACCTTAAAGCATGTGATACATGAGCCTAAAATATAGATTCAAAATCCAAATATCAATTCTCCCGTACTGAAGTCTTTGTTTGTCCTTAAACAAATCAAATAATTACACAAAATAAGGACCATGCTCAAAGCTAACAAGTATCAATATGTGAACAAAATAAAAGGGAGAGAATAGTGGACTAAATCAATGACGAGTGCAAAAAATATATCTTTAAAAAGTTATATCAGTTACCAGTTAAACATATTGAACAAATGTAGCAATTTCTTGGGAACCACTTGCTATCTTGGATGAGATAGTTTGAATAACTTTACTAACATCTCACGATATAGATGTGGAGAAGCTTTCATAGAGAGAGAAGATAACATTTATATTTCATCTTTGAGCCTTCTTTTTTTTTATCTTTTCTTCGTTTGACTTTACTTTTTTTTGGGCATTTTTCATCATTCTTTGCATTCGTTTTTAACTCTTGGAAATCTCAAACTACACTTGTAGGTTCATAATGAGATGATCTTTATTACCCAAGGAGATAAGATAGAAAGAGCCTTTGAGGTCAAATATTTACTCCTTCATCGAGTCCATAAGATCCTCACAAGCAACAAAAGAATTTTGTAATACTCAAAATCTTATAAATAATTGACACATGTTGATACTGTATTTGAGAAGTGTTATCTATAATCACCAAATTACTTAATGCAGTGATTCTTCATAAAATAATTGTAAACTTTTTACTAGCTTATAATTTGAAACCATTTATCAAAAAGAGTAAACTTTGTCAAAAATGAAAAAAAGAAAACAAAAACAAAAATGCAGCCTAACATCAACTGCAAAGAGGCACCCGATAGCATGCTACAGGCCCAAAGCTGATCCCAAACCTCAAACCATAAAAATCTACCGAGTCAGTGGTGACATTATAAAGTACAGAACGAGTTAAATAAAGACTACCCTACACCACACATCCTGAAAACCACCCTAAAAAAGTTAAAACGTCGAAGACTTGTTTTAGGGTTTGTAGTGAAAGACTCTAAATCCTAAACCACAAACCCTAAAAGTATACCAAGTTAGTGGCAACATTATAAAGTATAGAACGAGTTAAAAAAGATGACCTTATACCACACACCTTAAAATACCACCACTGGTGGAAAAAAGACTTAAAATTATGTCTAATTAATGACGGTCAAAACCCAAACCGTTACTTAATTGGATGGCCGAAGTTAATTAATTACGGTTTGTTAGATAATTGTGATTTGATGTGGGCCGGAGGATGGTAGGCTTTTCTTTAAGGACTTTAAATTATGGTTTTATGCACAATAATCCAATCTCAATTGATAGGTGCGCGCATGCCTACACTTGACGACGTCATTTTACCCGTACGTACCCCGCCCGCACCCACGCCTATACACTCAAACGATGTCGTTTTCAATGACGTGGGACTTTAGATTACAGCTTCAGTATAAACCGTAATCTAAAGTCTATATATTTCTGCACGCCCAGAATGTTGTTTTACATGTTATATAAAAAAAATTATTGATTTCTAAGTAATGTTATGAGCCCAATAGAAAAACTAGTGAAAGTATTACTAATATTATAATCAACATATTAATAATTAAACTAAATAATTGGTTAATAAATTTTAAAAAAATGTTTATAAACAATTTAAAATTAATTTAAAAAGATTGATCAATTTTGCTTATATGTTATAAAAACAGCTAATATATTATTAAAGTAATAAAACAAATTATTTCTTTAATATAGACAATAACTAAGCAAAGCGAACAAGAATGAAACTAGTGACCCAATGATCGAGGCTAATGAGTCATTTCCAATCTTTGCTGGTTCGAAACTAGACCAATATTTTTGGCGGGCAATTTTTTTTAATGAAAGGACTTTAGTATGGTTATTCAAGAAACCGTAATTAAAAGTCGACTTTAGATTACGGTTTTATGTATTGCCGTAATTTAAAGTCCTTTAATACAAAACCTTTTTTACGATTTTGTCTTACATCGTCTCTTTTGCTCCACACGTGCTACTCTTTCTCTCTGTATCTTTAACCTCCGGACTCACCACCGATTTTACCGGCCACCACAGAGAACGACTCCACCACCGACTTCAGCACCCACCACCGACTTCGCGCCCACCACTAGAGCCTACATTCATGGTAATTTTGTTGTCTTGCTGAATAGCATGCATGCCCTTCGATCCTAGGCTACTCTTCATTCATTGTAATTTTGATACATATTGTATACTCTGCACCTATGCAGATATTTAAATCACTGGAGCTCTCGCACACGGGGCTGAAAAATTGAAGACGGGGATGAAATTTGAAGATGGGGCTAAAAATTGGTCTAGGCTACTGTTTATTCACGGTAATTTTGATACCCTAACTAGTAAAGATTTGTGTTTTTCCTACGTCTCTATTAAGATTAAAATCAATAAATACATGCTCCACGATTAAGAACTTTAGGTTTTTTTTATTAGCGGTGATTCTAATGTGTTCTTGGTTATTAGTGATTCTACTATCACTATTTTTTTTTTGGATAGTAATGGTTGATATGAATACAGTGTGAAATTTTGATTGACAAACTGATGGTGCCCATGGGTATTAATACCTGAAATTCATGCTTCCACAATGTGCTTGTGTTGTCTGGAGGAGGATAAATTGCTGAAAGTTGTTTCAGCATATAGGGATCACGCTACCCGAAAGACAACACATGACACTATGGTAGTAAAAAGGGTTCACCCACTACAAAAAGAAAGTTATTTTTTTGAGTTTTTTTATTTCGACGCAGAATGAAATCCGCTGGAATGAAGAGAAAAAATTACTGCGCACTCTTTTGCCGTCGTTTTTTTTGAAAGGAAATAGATATTCTATTTTACATCCTAAACATTGAAATTTCAAACCGTCAAACTTTTTTTCCCTAGTTCTTCTCTCCCCTCACTTCAAGGGGCTTCAACGATGCATCTAACTTCCTCGTCTGGACACAATTTCTTTCATCTCTTCGGGTTCCTCTGGTAAACGTAAGCCGCTAGTTTCCTCATAAAAAAAAGCAACCCGCTGCTCTAGTATCCCGCGGCGATTTTGCAATCTTCCTACGACAGAGCCTACACCCTTCCCGTGGTGATTCCTCACTAACAGGATCTCTTGCAGTCACCGAACACTAGCAGGTTCATCTTCCACATTACTTTTTTATCTCTCGGTTCAGTCAAAACCCAAAATGTTGATGGAGCTGAATCTTGGTTAAACTTCTAATTTTGCTCTCACTTCAACATTAAGTTTAGTAATATTTTTGTGCTTCTGTATTAGAATTGTATGTTATAGTCGAGAATTTGTATAGTTTGTATAAGTGTGCTGTAAAACTGTATTGTTATCTGTCGAATAACAAATCCAATGCGGCAATATATACAGCCTAGTTTCCATGTAAAGATAATAGAACTGTAACAAACCTAGATTCTATGATCTGTTAAGATAATTTAACAGATTTGTAAAAGAAACGTTAATCTATGTAAACAAAATTTATAAATTCATTTAATGTAAAAAGCAAATAAAATAATGGGCTCATGGACTAAAAGCCTTCTGGGCTGACTCACTAGTCCAATACCCCCTCAAGCTACAGTCAAGCAAGATTGCCTAGGCTTGACTCATCGATATTGTGCATTCCCATGCGTGGTAGTTGGTGTTCATATTGAACACCTGGCAAGATCTTAGTCATCATGTCAGCCAACTGAGTAGAAGTAGACGTGTAGGTGACGTCGACCAGTTCTTGTTGTATCTTCTCCCGTACGAAATGACAATCAATCTCAATATGTTTGGTTTGTTCATGAAGCAGGATTGCATGCAATATAAATGGTAGACTGATTATCACACTTGATAGGTACGGGTGTTAATGCAAAACGCCCAGCTTATGTAATAAATTGTAAGCCAAGTCAACTCAGCAGTGACACGTCGTAAAGACCGATACTCCGCTCAGCACTAGCGAGAGAATAGACCCTTGTTTCTTTGTTTTCCAAGAGATATGACTATCGCCAAGGAAAATATAATATCCAGACATTGATTTCCTTGTCCCCAATAGGCTAAGGAGCATGTGACTAAAAATACACAGCCCTAGCCGTCTCCAAGAGATATTTATGCTTACATTCGACCACTGCATTCTGTTGAGGTGTATAGGAACATGAAGTTTGGTGCACGATTCCTGCTTGAGAGAAAAAGAGTTTGCCTTCATTAGAACTACCCAGTTCCTTTGCATTATCTGTTCTTACCATCTGAACCTTTGTGTCGAACTACCGTTCCACCATTTATTAAATTAACCACTGCTTCCCAAGCACGACCCTTTTGTTTGATAAGCATAACCCAAGTGGTTCGAGTAAAATCATCAACAAAACATACAAAGTACTTATAACCATTGTAAGTGACTGTACTGAACGGACCCCATACATCGATATGTAACAACTCAAAAGCACGTTTAGTCTTACTTGACGAGTGACCAAAAGGTAAGTGTTGAGCTCTTGAATTATAACAAACATCACATGCATAATTTGAAGGAAAATCTGTTTCTTTTATTAACCTAGGTAAACAAGCTTCTTAAATGGCACATGTCCAAGTATAACATGTAATTCTAAGGCCTTTGGGCTTATTACGATATTCGGGTCTGCCTGACTGCCCATATCTGCTGCGGCCCCTACTCGAACATGGTCCAAAGAAACGGAAGTCTGCAACCTGTCTTGGCCCAATTCAGCACCTGCCCAGCGATCAATTTCGTTCGCCTTCAAAATGAAGAGACTGTCTCTGCTCTCCCGATTTTGCTCTTCTACCATGGAGAATGGCCCTAAACGAAGCAACCATTGTCAGAAAAAATCAAAGCACAGTGAAATTGATGAAACCAATTTCGACACCGACACAAGGTTAAACATAAAATTCGGTATGAACAATACACCTTTCAGTTTTATACTCGCCCCAATTTTCACATCACCGATGAGTTTCACGATTTGCGGACTCCCATCAGGTAAAATAATTGTTCTTTCCTCCTTCAATCTCCGCCAATTATCAAACATATAATCAGCTCCCGACATGTAGTCGGTTGCTCTAGAATCAATTAGCCATTCTCCTTTGAACGATTCTCTGGAAAAATTGCTCGAAAAACACATTCTGTTGGTAAGGGCGTAAGCATATGTACCTGTGAAATTACAGTGGTCGACTGTGTCTGAGGTAGCTTCTATGCCCTTATTTCGAATGAGCTCTGTGATTTGCTGCAACTGTTTGGGTGTCAAACCCTCTCCCTAATTTTTTTCATTGTTGCTCTGACCTGGGGTTTGAACCGCATGTGCAAAAACTTTATTTCTGTGTGCAAGTACGTTGTCATGCCCATAAATCTGGTAGCAATCTGCTGCTATGTGACCCGATTTTTTTGCAGTGAGTACAAGTTTGTCGCTGAAAACACTCTTCATAACTGTGTCCTAGCTTTTTACAGTGTGTGCAAATAATTTTCTTTTTATCAAACTTCTTGCTGGAGTTCCTGAAATTGTCAGTGATGGCGGTGGATTTACTGTAAAAAGACATAGATTTCTCGTTCAAACTGTTGTTACCTCGTTGTTCCTCCTCTTGAACAACTAAAGAGAATGCTTTCTCTAAACTTGGTATCTCCTCCATAGCTAGTATTTGTCCTCTGATTGACAAATACTTGCGATTTAAGCCCATCAGGAAGTGGATAAGTTTATCCTCCTCCCTTTGTTTCTTAAGCGTTGCTCTGACTCCGCACTTGCACCAGGCGCAAGTGCATTTCAGTGGAGATCGAGCTAAGTCAAGCTCTCCCCAAATCCTCTTCAACCTTGTATAATATTGAATAACACTATCATCACCTTGTTTAATCTCTTTAAGTTCTCTTTTCAAGTTGTGTATGATCGCCAGATTGGTGCGCTCAAACCTTTCGACAAGTGTTCCTAAAGCTCCTTCGGGTCATCACAGAAACGCACACTCTCTGCAATATTCGGTTCCAAATCCGTTTTAAGCTAGGAAAGAACGAGCGAATTTGACTGCTCCCAATCACTAAGCGAATTACATCCGCTTCATTAGGTTTGTCGATTCCCCCTATTACAAATCCGTACTTGTTTTTAACTTTGAGTTCCGTTGTCATATCCCACTTCCATCCCAGGAATCATGTGCCATTAAACTTTGACACTAAGTTCAATCCTGGGTTCTCTGCTGCATGAATATAAAGTGGATCGTTCACATCAATTGTGGTGCTTGCTGTTGATGACGACACTGGTGCTTTTCCCTTGTTCGGATCTTCTACCATGGCTGAATAGTCTCACAACTCCTAAGGATCGCTTGCCGCTCTGATACCATATTAGGATTGTATGTTGTAGTCATGAGAATTTGTATAGTTTGTATAGGTGTGCTATAAAACTGTATGGTTATCTGTTAAATAACAAAGCCAATGCTGTAATATATACATGCCTAGTTTCCATCTAAAGATAAATAGAATTGTAACAAACTAGATTCTATGATCTGTTAAGATATTATTAATAGATTTGCAAAAGAAACGTTTATCTATTGTAAACAAAATCTATAAATTCATCTAATGTAAAAAGCAAAATAAAATTATGGGCTCATGGACTAAAAGCCTTCTCGGCTGACTCACTAGTCAAATATCTTGTTTAGATTTCATAATGAATGCTCCTATGTCGATAAATATTTTTTTCAGTCGGTTCAGTCCAACCTTTACTACTTCTGAGGGTTTAACAATGATGGAAGTTACTGTTTTACTCTCACTTCAACATTAAGATAGAGTTTAACTTCTAAGGGTTTAACATTATTGAACCTAAATAAGGGATAATTCTTCTTGTTGTACAACAAATTTCATGTGGTTACTAATCAAAATTTGAAGGCGGACTTAATTAGACAACATACAGCTATATACATGTCAATTTCATTTGGTACATGTGAAAATTTCCGCTTCTCTGCACTCCTGCTGTAATATATAGTATAACATCATCTCATGAGTACCTTACGTCTTTATTTATTCAATAAATCATGAGCTCGATAGTTATAAGCAATAAATTTGGTATGGTGATGAATTTGCAGCATGCATATAGTGTACTGTTAGATTAATTTGCTTTGTGCATTGATTGACAACATATGGATTCCTCTAACTTTCTTTGTCACTATACAAGTAAAGATAATTAAAGACAAAAAAAGAGAAGACTGACATTTTCACACATAACTTAACAGTTCACACCCTTTCTTCAATATTTCATTTGTAGGTAACAATGTACCGCTTTAAGAAATTCAATAGAGAAAAAGTGCCACATAATGGTGACCAGTTGTCTTCAGATGCATAATCGTCGGATGCAGAAATTTCTCATACTGAGCATGAGTCACACAACTTCCTGACCCATTAGATGATGAGATAGTTTTGGAGGATGAACTCAATGATACCTCTGAAATTGGTGACTCATCAACCACTACAAAACAAACCAAAGAGTTATCATTTATAATAATTGGTATGTAATCTGCATATTAAGAATCATTACTATAATTTACCTTCTCTTGTATGTTGCTTGTGTACTAATCTTTAAGATCTTATGTTCTTAATAAACATTTATTGAATTGTTGAGTTTTATTGATGAGCCTAACTGAATTAATTAACACTTAGAGATACTACAATTAGTCATAGTTGGTGATCTAAAAGTAACACCAAAAAGGATAGATATTATATAAAATGACAGAAACATATATAGCTTCATGACTGGATGATGATATACACATTCAATTCTTTTGTTGCTGGAAGTAGTACCTGGAAGAAGAAAGCTAACCATATATGAGACTGGTATACTTATCAAAAAAAAAAAATGTGGTATATAATCAGATGGGCTAATTTCTGGCAGAGAAGTTAGATGTTGATATGGGTAGGTGTGCATGGGAAGGATAGTATATACGGTTAACCTTAATTAATGTTAGCCCTGGTCCTTAATTGCCCTTTACAAGTGGTGGTGGGTGGGTATTGATGACTTTACAGGTGGTCCTTAAAGTCACTAGTGTGTCTTTTTGGGTAGAAGCTCTATGTTGCTCATTTTGTGTTATTTATTTTACTTGTGAAGCTGTTTATGTCAATTTGGCTGGTATATTGGTGGCATGCAAGTTTGTTTAGTTCCTCCTTCTTAATTAGAGCTTAGAGGTTGTCATGCGATTGATGATGTTTCTTGTGATTGTTTTTCCTTTTCCTTACAAATTGTAATGTGATATTAAGTTATTATGCAACCTGATACATAATGAGCAATGATATATATATATATACTGAAAGATATCAATAAATAAATAACGTATACATATGTATGATTTGTTTATTAAATGATTTATTAAACATTGAGATTAGTTTGTAATTGATATGTTAAACATTGTTGTAGATGCACAAGCTGTTTCAGAGATGAGAAAAGGGAATTTCACACCAAAAGATGTATTTGATCTTCCTCCTGGCTCAAAGAATAAAGTGGAGCTGAATAAGTTTGACCAGCTGATAAGGAGAGGTAGTCTTGTACTTGGTAAGTATATTGGGGAGAGAGTTAAAAAAGAGAACATGATTGGGCTGAATTATAAGTGTTGGGATGACATTGAAGAAACTAAAATATAGCACTTCCTCAGATATATTCGGGTATAGATGATTGAATTTACTTGCTTTTTCTATTATAAATTTTCTCAGTATTCATTTATCTCTATAACTCACCAGCTTTATCATTCTTGTTTTTTTAGGCTAAATTTACTTTACCGGAGGGCAAAAAAGTTGATAGGATCCTCTTGATGAATTCATCGATCAAGTGGAGAAACCATAAATACTATTTGAAGAGAACAAGAACCAAAGATTATGCACTTTCAAAGAATGGAGCATACAAGAAAAAACCAAAGAACGTATCTCTTAATGTTTGAAAAACAAGTGGTGGATTACTGGTACAACCAAGAATTCAAGGTAATAAATCACCTCTAGCATTGTTGTATTATTAAATTAGTAGAATACTTATATTTCATTATCCTAGGGATCCATTTTGTGACAGAACTTATTGTGTTCTATTGCTTTTGATACTATTGTATTTTTTCTTCTGTTTTTAGAATAAATCTGAGGAGGCAAAATTGTCACGTGCTGCTAAGATGCATGTGCACACTACAGGGGCGAAGAGTTTTACTCGAGTTAAAGATGAATTTGTGAGACAACTTTAAGACTTGCACTATTAATGTGGTGAACTAACTATTATGTTAATTGATTGTTAGGTGCAAGTACATAAAAGAGAACCTGGAGAAATTGAGTTCTTTGAATTGTGACATAGGAGACACGACAAGTCTTATTTTGACAAAAACTCTTCTGATTATATTGTGAGTATTTGTATTAAGGTGAAGTTTAATTTAATCAATCTTATATGTTTTATTGTTATTCATCCTTGTTTAACTAATCATTTTAAATGCATGAAGCTGCTCGATCCTATGTGAAAGAAAAAACTGGTGCTGATTCATTTTCTGAAGCCACTGTTGAGGTTGAAGCCGAGACTCATTATCAGTTACGAGGACCAGATGACAGAGGTACCCGTTATTGAGCCGAATTAATATACCTTTCTTCCTCCTGATGATCTTCATAATATTATTTCAGTGTGTTCAATGTTGGTGTGTTCAGTGTCTTGATTTCTAGATTATTCTTGTTTAACATACCAATTTAGGATTATTATTTTTATGGCTGGTTTATGGGTTTTGTTGGTTTAATTTGATTGTTGGTGTTGTTTCCTGCTGATTAAGCTATTCAGACTGTTAGAATGATGATCAGAGGTGGATATTAAGTTTTCTCTATGATTTTTCTTGTTCTAATTATGCTTGTCTATGATATGAATTATTTGGGCTGCCCAGTGTTGCTCGCTAGGGCAGTTTGAGCTTTGAAAAATCGTCAACCTTACCTGCTGTTTAGTTGTTGTTGTTGTTCGATTTGTTTAGGCCATGTTTTGTGCTGGATTATATTGAGCCTGCGATACTGTAACACCCCCGAATAATGACCAACAAATAAACGACGCGCCAAAGCTATCACGAGTTGTCTACGCAGCAGTTCAAATCTCCATCCGGGTGCTACAGATGCCAACCACCCACGTGGTTGACAGACCACATTACTAACACCAAGTTACGGTCTGAATGACTGGAAGTCCAACCTTAACGAAATCCAAATACAACATAAAGTACAACCCAAGTACCGAGAGTCTACATCATAAGTTCTTACTTAAGTTACACAAACCGAAACATACAGCAAGGGTTTAGTGTTACATAATCACAACCCCTACATAAGAAAGCATACTACTTAAAGGTCTTGCCCAAATGGACTACCCCCATGGTAGTCATTCCACCTACGCTCCTTCACGTTCCAGATGATCACCTGTAAAAATAAAGGACTCAGCAAACTATATATGCTGAGTATGAACGTGTGAAGCCCGCATGTTACCGGGCTACACGACTACTTGGTCGAATATGATTAAGTCAATTTACATGCTATAATAAAGCAGTAAAGCACACATCAGAACATCATGATATCATACACACTCATCGGTAGCATAGCAATATCAAAAAAGCAACCAAGCACAACTTGCAAGTAGCAATGTCAAACACGCAACCCAGCACAATAAGCTGCCAAAGTAGCAACAACAACCAAGTAATTCATAGGACGTGTGCGTAGGTGTATTATACCGTCGATCCTCACTATGGGATCATTCAAGAGATTACGTATTGTTTTCTTGTTCTCATTACACATGTTTTTCCTTCCTTCTCTTACACCGAGTCAGGGGATATAGGTTAGGTCCCGAGACTTCATTATGTAGGTGCTAATCGTTCCTTGTTTCTTTAAGGATTGTTTGAGAATTCTTTTATCACCGCATGTTGGAGGACGTCTCCTCCATAGCTAGTCCCCCATTCCCGACACCCAGGGTCGAGAAAGCGGAGTCACCTCTAGACTCAAGGATAAGCTCCACCAATTTGTCACTCCCCCATTCCCGACACCCAGGGTCGAGAAAGCGGAGTCGTATCTAAACTCCAGGATGTGCTGAGAAAGTGGGGTCACCCAGGGATCCCCAAAATATATTCCACCATAGACGGTCAAAGGATCTGATGCAGATGCCAACTCCCGATCATCCATACCGCGCGGCCTGAGCTGTTGTCTTCCCAGGTTGTTCTCGTGTTTCACAGTTGGTACTTTTCGTTTCATTATCATTATAATCTCGATACCATAGTGGGTGTCATTAGCGGTCCTCTAAAGTTAGAGAGGAGTTGTCTCTTTGTATAGTTCTTTTGTTTGTCCACGTGGTTCGTCATGTCCCACCAATTGAGATTTTCTCTTCATTATCATTAATGAATAGACACCAGAGTGGGTGTCATGGTACATCCTCAATGGTTTAGAGAGGAGTTCCCCTTATAGAGTTTTCTTTGTTTTCATAGTTCGTTGTGGTTCATCTCGAATTCCATAAACGAGAAAGGGACTAAACTACTGTGTGCGCGCAGGTAATATGCCACAAGGATATATAACAAGCATATAAGCAAGCCACAAGAAGCAATCCAATTTCATGCTATAGTCTTATAGTCATTGTCAAACAAAGCACACAGCACACAAGCCGTGTAACACGGCAACATACGAACCACACATGTCCATACCTGGTTCAGAAGCAAAAGGGCTGTCTCACACACAGGGTCCCGGTTGGCGTTCGTTACGGCCCTAACGTTAATTAAAACAACATGTCAGTTAATGATTTTATGCGCCGACCGTTGTGACGTCTTCCTAGGTTATCCCTTTTTATCGGGTGTTGTACCCTAGGTGCATTTTTGAATGTTCAACTTATAGTATCCCTTGGAAACTTTCCAAGTATTAACCTTAGACTTTATCAAATCCTTGGGCATTTACATTGTCGTTTTGACTTAATATTTCTTTAAGTACTTAAAATATTTATCCTTACCATTTTAATTTGGTCAACCCTTATATGTGGTCAAGGTTGACCACATAAATTATTCATTGACCAGTTCTGATAGTATTTACGAAGCTACCCCATGGTTTCCTAGTTTTACAATTTACTTCTTCCATGTTATAAAATTCATATCTTGTACTAATAAAAATCCAGAGGACTATCCCTTTCGGTCGTTGTTACTATTTATACCTTATATTTCTTTTTTTATCACACTCTGACCCCTTTTTGATCTATTTATTTACATAATATATATGTATATATATATTTTTATATATATATATATATATATATTTTATACGGTTTTAAAAGAGAAATCTGTTCAAGCCATAAAACAAGCTTACAAATATGTCTGTATTTTTCTAAGATGGTCCCAAGTTAACTAGCATGGTAGTTTTCCACCAGAAATTTATATATCCTCGTAAATCAATCCATAAATTATTAATGAAAATTTAGAACACAAAATAATTATTTTGACATGGCCTAAATGCGTGGCCTTAGTAATAGCACCAAAAATACATTTTTATAGAGATAATGTAACGTCTCCAAGCTCCGCCAAAAAAATCACGGTTTATACATAATTTTTCCTTTAGTCTTTTCAACCATTTCCTCAAATATTTTTAGTATTAATAATCATATACACCTAATTAATTATTATTATTATATATATAATTTCCTAACTTATAACCACTATTAGTTATGCATTGTCAGTACATATATATACATACATACCCGTTATCTGTGTACGTATTATTATTGAGCGTTACATATATTTATGTATTATAGACCCCAATATATCACATGTATATACCCATGTGAACATTACGCATTACCACCTCATATGCAGTTATACCTGTATCTAATTTTCTCCCCATCCTAACTTATGACCATCTCAGATCAGTTCGAAACCACACTCGTGCATATACCCATGACCGAGTACGCATTCGATTCCATAAAGCATGCATATACACGTTATCTGTTCTGTTTTAATACTCACATGACTCACAATGCGTTATCTTTCCCAACCCAGTCGCATGTGTGCCCTAGTTATAAAAGGAAAATTTGCATTTAACCCAACAGTACCCGTACTTGGATACACCTCATTTGTCATGCAATGTCTTCTTATTCATACGTGTGTATGCATATATATGTATCTATTATTTTTTTCAGTTCCAGAACACTACTCAAACTAGTAATCCCTTAAGGACTTAAAGATGTGTATTAATGTAGTTATATCATCCCAGTTTACCCAGGAACTTGGAGTACATACCATGTCGTTTACGCATTGATAAGCATGGTTCTAAGCTTAGTTACCCACCTCTAACTAGCTAACTTGGAGGGGCATTTATGCATGTGGTTCGACACTAAAAGAGTAGCCATTTACCTTGGTGTTTTTTTGCTGGTGGGATTCTTTTTTGCTCAACAAGGCAGGAGTGGAGCTCTGTGCGTGACCACCTTCTTGAATTTGTGGTTCATCTGCAGAACCCAGCCCCCGTTCTCGGTAGTCTATAGTTGGGCAGTCATGCGGATTTCCTTGCACCTTGCTGTTCTGCAGGAATTTAGGCGAGGTCTCTGTACGCTTGTTACTCCACTCTTCCCTTGATGGGTTATTGCCTGCTGTTTTAGCTCAACCTGAAAGCTTTGTGTTTTGTTGTCATTAGGCTGCAGTTTCTCATCCGACAATGAGGCTCAAGCTGGAATTTCTTTCTGTTTCTGTTTTTTTTTCTCGTTGTTGATGGTGTTGTCTGCTGCTTGCGAACTGATGGAAGCCAGCTTCAGTTGGGGTGGTTACTATCTGATGGAGAAAGAGTCTTGCAAGGTTTTTTTTTTTTTACTGCTCTGTTGCTGTTGTAAGAGCAGAATGTGCGCTGTTGTTGTTTACTGCCACTGGAACGATGAGGATATGGCACTGGAGAGTGTAGCTAGCATGCATGGGAGAAAGGAAAAGAAACAGAAGCTAGGGAGATGGCCGTTTTCTGTTGTATCTGTACCGTGAACAGGTAAGGGGAAGGACTGATAACCACATGCATCTGAGAACTGGGGCTTGCTGTGGTGCGTTGGTTTGTTCCTTTCAGTCGAGAATAAAGGAGGCAAGTGATTGATTGTTATTTGATAAGTATTTCCATCTACAACATACACGGGCTTCCTTTCACTTTCACTGCCATCATCACGTGCTCTGTTTGTGAGCTTCTGGTGTGGGATTACAGAAGGGATGTCGTGGTTGGGGAGTATGCACAATGGAGTTAGTGCTAGTATGGAAAGAAGGGAAAAGCTAAGGTGTTGGGTGTTTGGTCAGATCGAATATAAAACAAGGGGGAGTGGAGTACTTGTGCTGCTGTTGGCGTGCACTGCTTAAGAAAAAGACAGCATCCTGTTCTCACTGATAACAGAAGAAAACTGGTGCCGTTTGAACTTGGTACAGAGTAACGTTGCTGTTTTTTTTAAAAAAAAACCGATCGAGTTTGTGTCTGTGCTGCTCCAAAGTTTGAGCTGTGCACTGATCAAGAAAAAGGGGACGGCATTTGTGTACATACCGAGATCAAAATGGGAAATTGGAGTGCTGTGTTCCGATAAGGGAAAAGAAACAAGAGGAGGTTGTGTTGGGCACTGCCGCACTAGTACGTTGCGTACTGCTCGAACAGGAACAAGTGGTGGTCTGTTGTTGTTATGTTTTTTTTTTCTGATTTAGAGGAGGTTATCAAAATCAGAATAAGAGGGAGTTGCTGTTCGAATATTGGGGTGGTGTGCAGTATACATGATAAAAGGAGAAAGGATTCGATACTAGTTTTAAATCGTTGGTATTAGTTACTGAAATTGAGCACAGCTCATCCGATTAACACATTCACTAAGCATACGAGAGGTACGGGGTTTAAAACTCAGCGGGAAGCGTCTTTGCTCTTTTTTCTTTCTTTTTTTTTGTATAAGTTATACTTGCTTACTTATATATGTAAGACCATATAATATACCGCGTTATATTTATTTATTTATTTGTTACAAAGTTATGCGATGTTATCATTTTTATTACAACGTTATAATGTCGTAACGTTACGTACATGTAGTTTTCGTACAAGTACGTGACTATATTAATATATAACGTCGTCACGTGTTCGGACATGTATATATACTAAATTTAATTGTTCGTACGTTATTTTATGTCCGAATTATAAAACGCGTTATGATTTTATAGGTTTAAATGTTCAGGGGTATTTCAGATACTATTTTAGGGGTCAATGAGTGAAATACCCCTAACCTTTAAATAATTAAATAATGAGAAATAAATATTATTTGGGGGATTATGAGACCCTAAGAAAATATATAAACACTTAGGCGTTGAGAACGCACCGAAACTCCTTAAGGTCAACAACGAGCGTTAAGCCGGACCTTAAACTAACCAAGGTACATAAACTATAAAACTGATACCAAGTCAACTAAGGATCATTATATGACCTTTAAAACACAGGTCCTCAGCTAGAACAGAGTAGAAATGCAAAATGCCCAGGAGAGTCAACACACCTCCCTTAAGGCCCGAAAGTCCCGGAAATACTTATAAGATGAAATAAAGCATTACACTTCATTCCAAATGCACCATAACACTTTATTAAACATATAAAATGAATTCCTCACGCTAAATTCTCAATTAAACGCAAAGTGCTCGGAGGTACTCGTTGGGGGGCCCATAAACCCCCGGGAATACCCCGGAGAGGTGCCGAGGTGGCACGAACTCCTATATAATTCATTCTTAGAGTTCCTATCATCATTATTCATCATTCTAAAGAGAATGATCGAGCTACTTTTTCAAAAATACACAAAGTGCTCGGGGGAAATTCTTAACGCTCCTATTTTGCCCTAGGAGTGTCCCGGTAGCCCAGAAATTGTGTCATGAGTTGATATAACCCCATGTAACTCAATGTAACACCTTAATATATCATTACTGACTATAAAAAATGTTTATAAACACTTGGAACTCGTAGCGACTACTTATTTTCCAGAATATCCTTAAAGCAAAAAAACGCACCTTCGGGTGCCATAAAAACGCGTTTTACGCTATTACCTTGAAGTTTTTGAGGAGCCACGAGTTGGGAACCTTAAATGGGGATGAATTGAATATCTAAATAAATCAAAGCCAGTGCTAAACTCATAGCACAAGTAGGGCCGAAAATCAGATCAAAAAGTAGTATAAAATCAGCATTTTACCTTAGAAACTTTCGTCTTTTACCTTGGTATAAATGTACCAATTAAATGTTATGACTTATAACATGTTACAATATGATCTTAATACAATATAGTGTGACATGAACCAAGTTAAAAATCAACTCCACATGGCCACATAAGGGGCCGTTTTTTGGATGATTTTGACTAGATTTTAGCTTAGAAAATTGTCTTATGGAATGGTGACTCATCTTCCAATACCATGTGACATTGTCTCAAGGAATCTCAGTCAAAGGAGGCTTCCCATTACCGTAAACCTGCAGGAGAATGAGAAGAGATTAGCTTTGCAAAAAGCCTTGGAATTAAATACAACTAAAGCTAGATCTAGACTTATACTTTATAACTAAACAATTAAGCAGCCCATTCCTTACTAAAGGCAGCCGATAATCATCAAGGAGGGATGAGTTTGATTGCTGTATTAAAATCCAAATGAGACACCTACCTAGCTAAGCATCTTCCCTTGTCTAATATAAACAAATTCAAGAGGTCTCCTACAGCCCCTAAGTGCCGAAAGACTACAAGGAAAACAAGAGCCACCTACATACACCATTGCCGAAAATCTGCAAGGAAACAAGACAAGTTAGCATGGTATTCAACTTAGAAAATTCAAAAGAAACAACTACCTACCTTTGCCCTTGTCCTCTTGTTTCAATTGACAACCAAAGTATTCCTTCCTCCTTGTCATGTGGCCGAAAGTTTACTCAATAGTGGGCATTTTATGGAGCCAAGAATCAAACAATAAACTAAAGAAAAGTTAGCCAACTTTGACATTTTGTGTCAAATGAGAGATTCCTTTCAATTTTCATTCTCTTAACTATATACGGTAGCTAGCTCTCTCTTTTCCCTTCCTTGCCGAATTGGTAAGTTCCTCACTTCCCTCTCTTTTCTTCTTCCTTTCATTTACTCCATTGGTGCTTCAAAGATTCATTAATGGTGTCTTAAGTTCTAACATCATTTTTATGTAATTTTCCTAGCTTATTCTACTAAGTCTTGAAGCAAGAATCATCCTAGCAACCTAGCAAGATTTTGCCAAGCTTTAGTACTCCAAGGAGTTGTCTTGATTCAACAACAACTCAAGGAACCAACAAGATCAAGATAAGGTATATTTCTTGTTTGAAAATCCTAGTAAATTCCTAAGTTAATGTCCAAAAATTCTAAGCTTCTAAACCAATGTTCTCTTTATCATTTCATGAATGAAACTTGTATCTCCAATCATCCCAAGGTGTACCAAAAATTCCTTGAAAAATACCTAAGGTAAACTCTTGTAAACTACTCCAAATCTTACTTATAAATCCTTGTTAGAAGTCTAACACTTGGGTCTCCTAAACATATACATGGAGGCCGAAAATTCTACACCAAGAAACCATTGGAGGAGCTTGGAATTCAAGAGGAAATCAAGTACAAGAATCATCTTGATTTAAGGAGTAAGTTTCTATAATTAAAGCTATTAATTTTAAGTTGATTTAAGCTTCAAACTTTAGTATACAATTTATGTACAACCCTTAGTAATATTAAGGCCGAAAATTATAGGTTATAATACCAAGAAAATAATTTATAACATACAAGGTAAGATTATTACCATAAGGTATAACTTTGTGTCACAAAAAATTAATTATGATACATATAAGTTCAAGCCGAATTGTCTAGGAGTTAAATGGTCTATTTTGAGCTTATAATCATTCTAAGTCATTAGCATAATTTTTAGAAGTGTTATATGGCTTATATACATTTATATATACTTATTATAAGATATAAATCAAGTTTTAAAACCATATGATAAATATTTGTTACAGCCGAATATAAAAGGGTTCATTTGGTGATTTTGGAAGAATATAAGTATATTAGCTTATATTATAAATTTTGGGAATATTAAAAATAGCTACAAGTATTTAAATGGCTAGTTTATTAAGTTTTGTGGCTAAAATGTAAATTTTGAAAAGTTTGGAGTACTAAAGATAATTTCCGAGAGTTTAAGGATTTATTTGGCATAGTTATGATATAATATAAGGTAGGAATTACTATTATGAATTTTGGTGAATTTAAATAAGTGTTTAAGTGTTAAAATAACATTTTATAAAGTTTTGGGGCTATTTGGTAATTTATGGGAAATATAGTGTATAACCAAATTACACATGATATTCTGGGTATATTAAAATATTAAATATGAAATTAGGCTTTGGTCAAAGTGTTGACCAAAAACATTGTGTTAAAATGATTTATGACATAAACTATTAAGTTTATAAAAGTTTTGGGGTGAAAATGTAATTTACAAAAGTTTATATGGAAAACCGAAATTGATATAGGGCGAAAGCATAATTTATTAAAAGATAAGAGTCATTTCAGTATTTATGAAAATTAAATATTAATACTATAGTTTATGAGTTAATATGTAACTTATATAAAGTTTTGGGGTTAAATTGTAAATATAGGAAAACTATATGTTAAAACCGAGAGTTAAGGTGGTTACTTAATAATTTATAAAAGTTAGTATATTCAATTTGTAATTATAGAAAGTTATATGGTTAATTGGTAATTTACAAAAGTTATGTGTTCAATATATAATTACCAAATTTATAAGGTTGGTTTTGTAATTTAATAAAGAATGGAATTAAAACTAAGTAATATAATGTATTTTGGAGTATAATGTAAAGTTATAAAATAATTGTGGTTATAATAAAAATAACCATTGTATTAACATATGGAATAAGTGAAAACAATTATGAGTATATGATTAATGAGATAAAGACATACCATAAAATGGAAATTCATTATCACATGTAGCTACTACATAAAATAATGGACTGTTAAACTACCTTGAACCACTGTTAAATAACAGGGAGAAATTAAGAACATACGGGGTTAGTATGCTACGGTTATTAGTTATGTATCAACAGTACTGTAATAGTTAGTGTTAGTTGTATTAACGTTACCCGGTATTGCTTGTACATATAACAGGGTTACGGGGAGAAACTACTAAGCGTGTACTGTCAAGCTAGCAATTTTCACGGTGAACGGTATGTTAATTGTGTGGTCTGAATGTCCTAAGGATTTTCCTAAGGTCCAAACGTTGTGTGTTTAATTGTTAAGAGCGATATCGGTGATTTATGTACATTATGTTGTATACTGTATTGCTCGACACCATTGCGTTTTATTTTTATGCGAACGTCTTATGACTGGAAGTTTATACATCTAAACTCAAACAAGACTAGGTGACCTTTAGGTGTTACGAGAACCTAACTGATGGTCAACTATTATAGTCTTAACTAAAGGATTGGATATTATATCACTGACTAAAGGGCTAACTTATAAAGAGAGGAATTCAGCTAGTATTGACTATCTGGTTGCGCAACGTGATCACTACGAGGGACTACTATCAAGAGTCACTCAAGGGAATCCATTATCCACATTCGATGATGGCAGAGGGCACTACTGTTGGTGCACAGGTTTCGACCGAATTGGTCACCTTTAAGGCAAATAAATTATCCAGGGCCATAAGGTCAGCTGGCAACGGTTCCATTGGAACCCACGAGACTACTGTCCATTGTTAAGTTATTAAGGGTTGTCCTAACATGACGCCCGAGGTGGAAATTAATTGGAAGGTTTAAATGGTTGGTTTAAATGATAATGGCCATGAGGCCAACTAACAAGTACAGTTAAATAATACGCGTATCTTGTTTGGTTACTGATTGTTGGTTATTGGTTGTGTGATAATATTGTTGGTTGAACTGTTATGTGATTGTTTAAATATTTACAGTTGTTATTATTATTGTAAACCGGTACAGCCTGTAATGAATCTAATATCAAGATGGCTAAACGACTTAAGGGATCCAAATGATTTAAGACTACATTTAGCATACCAGCATATTGTTTGCTGAGCCCTTCAGTGGGCAAAACATTTCAGGTTACTGAGAAGAGACACGAAGCCGGAGAGCGGGACGCTGGGTAGTTGATGTGTTTCAAGAAACATCTTTTAGTTCTATTATGTACCGTATTATGGAGTTTGTTGTATTGGGTTAGTTGCTCATTTAAGTGGTTTGTATTTGGATTGTAATTTTAAGAGTGCTCAGTATTTCGTCATCACAGCGGTGGAGAGTTGAAGTGGATTGATGGAGTAAGGTTGCCTTGTTACTCACATGGGTGGGTAACGGCGTGTAACACCAATGTTAGTTAGTTTTATTTTCTGCTGCAAATTATATTCTGTTTATGCTACGACTTGCGATATTATTACAGGTGTAGGATTAGGGGTGTTACAATGAGCTTAGTAAAGCATGCATGATAAAGTGTGTTAGATTATGGCATGTTTCTACTCTGAATATGACCCCTCTTTTGCACCTATCCATTCACTATGCCATTTGCACCTATCTATTTATCCTTTCACTCAAGATTGTTGTGCTGGTCAAGGCTAATGTTTGTCTTCCCTATCTTCACTTCCTCCAACCCAATTCTGATGTTTCCTAATTGTTAATAGTTTAGTCTCTTGTTCTTTGTATTCTTATTAAAGTATTGTGTTTGTTTTTTTAGGAAGGGTTAAAGGATATGGTTATGGAATTAAATCTTCACAATTCAACCGTGAAAAGAGTACAACTGATGGGGCTAGTTCTAGTGTTGTTCGTGCTGATCAAGGAGAGGTTTCCATGCTCCGAAACCAAGTGGCCAGCATGGAACAGAAGATTGCTACTTTGCAAGCCCAAGTAGGAGTCTTGGCCTCTCAAAGAGCTCCTGGATGAGCTGTTGAATGTAGAAGAAAAACACTAGATAGTTCTGTTAGTTATTGTTGTATTAAAACTATGGCTGCATATTTGGGTGTGAAAAACTACCAATTTGGGTGTGGAAAGTAGTGAAAAACTGTCATTTTGGATGTGGAATAATGATAATTGTAATGCATATTTTTTATTAGGATTTTGAAATCCATATTTTGGATACATTGCAATGCAGTACGTCTGATATGACTGGATGTATAATAGTACCGGATAGACAAGTCTAATTAGTTCCTTTTATTTTTTTTAAGAAAACAACAAAAATTTCAACGCAATATTTATGTAATTCTATCCAAAAAATTCGTCGAGATCTAATATTTTTCGACGCAATTCTGTGCGTTGAACTAAACAAGTCAATTGCGTCGAATTTTTTTTGATGGTCAACTAGACGGCGTGAGTGTGACATGTGAATTTTGTAATTTTTGACGCAACTCCTGCGTCAAAATCACATTTTTTTTTGTGTCGAAATCTGCTTGTTTTCTTGTAGTGACCTCCTGTGGTACTGTAGTACTAGCCCATCATTCCAAGGTTCAAGTGATTATTTATAGTTAAGAAAGATGCGAAGAATCTTAGGTGACATTTAATTCACAAGAAGAAGGATGACAGATTAAGACATCCTGCTGATGCACCACAATGAAGAAACATAGACAGAGTGTGGGCATGCGCGTACGAACAATAGATTACATTTTACACCTTAAATGTAATCTAGTCCCGTGCCACATTTAAGATTACGGCCATACACCAAAACGTAATTTCAAATCCGTTAATCTCCAACTCCGACACAGTAATAAATTACAAATATGTAATCCTCCAATTAAATTACAATCACTATTTTCGAAATACCCCTAAAATTTTAGAATATGAATATTATAATGTTTACAAATATATTATCTAGATTGTAAGTATATTATATAGTTTATAAGAACGTTATATTATTTACAAGCATATTATATTGTATTTAATAAAGATGATTCATTTTAAAAATATACCATTTGAAAATAAGCCGATTATGATTTTTAATATAGTAATATTGTTCATCATATTTATCTGGATAGTTTGGTATAATTATTTATTAAAAAAGAAGTTATAATAATAATCTTATGATTTAAATAGTACTTTGATTTTTTGTCAATAAATACTATTGTGATTTAGCTATACTAAATAAGTCAATTTTAATCCATCAGTTTCATTTGAGTTTTCCTGATTTTATTAATGAACTACTTTTAACTATTCATATTTTCTATTTTAATCAATAAACCATTTTTATCCTTTGATATTTCCTAACTTTACTAGTACTAGTGAATTAATTTTAACTTCTTATATATCCTTACATTTGATTTTCTTTAATTTGACTAAACAATTTAATTATCCTCGCTAATTAGTCGGTTATTATTCTTTCTCTTTTGGTTAGCTTTATTTATATTCGAGTTCAGCATCTCTTTTGGATTTGTGCATCATCTCTCTCTCTGCTCTCTCGCCAATTTCATTTCCTCCCAACAAATACTCTTTATTGTGTTCATTAACTTTTTATTAACTCTGTAAAATAATTCTTTTTATAGTGGTTGTTTATTATGACTATTATTTTAGGAATGAATTGTTAGTGATAATGATTGTTGGAAATATTTTAAGAAGGCAGTTTATTTATTTTATGGTGGACATTGATGAAAAATTGGATATTATTTTTTTAGAGAAGATTAATGAGATTATGCAAAAATGGAATTATTTAGTCTTGATTATTGTTGGCATGATTGAATTGTGGAGGAATATGTAGATTTTTAATGAGATTATAAGATGAATAATAACAATGAATAAAGGAGTTGGAAGAATATACACCATGGTGCATATAGGCCGCATTAGGATACATGAATAAAATGATAAATGCGGGTCGCATTAGGACGCATGCGATTAAGACACTGTGGGCCGCACTAGAACATAGTGAGCCCTAGATCTACTTCTTAGTCTTTTGAACTGTTAGGGGATGTGCACACTTAAGGATTTAGTGGCGACGTTAGATGCCCGGCTGCGTCTTGGGATCCGGATTACAGCTGCGTATTGTACCCAAAAGTGAGAAAGGTTGCTTTGTCCCGACTACGTGTTGGGACAAAGAAGATAATTAAAATAAATTGGCTAATGTATTATTGGGTTACTAAGAACTAAACATGAAGTATTATACAATGATTATTATACTGTGGTGTGATAATATTGTTGAGATGATTTGCATGCTGCTGTGTGGTTATACCGTTAAATTTGATTTCAAAAAAGAAAATATTTTTACGAAGTGAAGTGGTAACTTACTCAATTTTCTAACTTTATTGTGGTTTTTTCTGTGTTTGTTTGGATTTCTGCCACAGGTTTTCGTGGAGTTTATGGGGTGGGGCATCGTCATCATAAGTATTATTCAGTTTTATTTTAAACTTTACGACTCTTGTGTTATTGAGAGACTATCGTAACATTATAGGATTTTCTTTTTATCATTAATAATAATTTGGATGATTAAAAAATAGTTTGAACCTTAGCACTCATTTGATTGTCAGTGCGGCGATAATATCTTGGATTTAGGTTTTGATTATGCTACTTACTAATATTAAACCTGAATTGTTAAGTAAAATGACATAATCAAATGTTAGAAAATCCGGGGTGTTATAATTTTAAATGAAATTTAATTGTCTTGTTTCCAGAAGTGTAGTGACATTGCAACTTGTATTCAGGGTCCCTTTCACTAAACATGCAAGATAGTTTCTCAAGCATATGCACATGCACTTGATCTTATCCGCACGCTACCTCAAACCCGTGAAGATGGCAAGTGCAAAAACAGTTCTCGGGGCAACGGTTTTCATCGACAACATTAACCCGTCTTCAAGAGTAGGAACCATATGGAAAGTTTTTGACAAATATGGACCAATGGTAGGCATTCGACTACCCAAGAACCCAAGGATTTGTACTAAAACAAGGTATGGCTTCGTTGAATATAAATCTAAACAAGATGCAGATTAAGCCATAAGGGAAACAAATGGAATGTTGGTGGATGGCAATCGCATTCAAACCCATACGGCCTTAATGTGGAAGCCAGCAACAAGCACTCCACCCCTAACTTTCACTAGACAAAGAAAACCCCAAGCTCCACTCATCAAGAGCAAAGGCAGGAGCAACAATGCTCCCCCTATCTCCACAGCAAGCTCACCCTTCTGGCACGGCTTGGCGAAATAAAGGCCACATCAGTCTAGACTTCCCGCTCTATATGAAAGAGAAACTTGACAGGAGTATAACAGTTAACTCTCCAGTGGCAACCAAGTTCAAAGATATTAAGGGCATGATTGATAAATGGGCGTAAGACTATAAAAATATCATCAGTTTATCCCACACAAGATTCATCATAATCTTCAGATCCCAAGACAAAGCTGAGGCATTCAAATCTTCTGACACTGGGGACAAACAAGGATGGAGAAAGAGTTACTGGCATCCTACTGTTCAACTAGCAAGGCGGCGAACCTCTATAGCCATTAGAGGCATACCGATTCAGGCATGGACAGAGGCGTCCATACATTCAATCACCTGACATCTAGGTGATGTAATTGCGGTTGATACAGATATGCACCAATGATAAGTGCGAAATATATAGACTTTTAGGGTTTAAATACCTTATAACTTGCAACACTTTAGGCAATGTTTCCCACTTGCTATGTGAATTTTCTTGGATTTATGTTTTGATATGAATTGATATATTTTATGTATGAAATGCAGAAAAAAGTCTTGGAATCACATAGTACACTTCACAAGCTTCGCAACGCAACAAATAGGGATCAAATCGGAGCTCAAACGAAGAATCTGGAGCCCGTCGAAGTTTGCAAAGAAAGCAAAAAAAATACACACGTTCGGACCTGTGTCCGGACATGCAGATCCGGACGCAACACCTGTCTGACCCTATAGGTCCGGACGCAAGTCCGGACACATGTCGACGAAGCATTTTTCACACAGCGTCGACATGTCCGAACCAGCTGGTCCGGACAGCGTACAGGGCTGCATCGACATTGTGTGAAAAGATAATATTATTTTATCTTTTCACACACCGACATACCCTCTCTTTTTACCCCATTTTCACTATAAATACACATATAACCCTCCATTAATTCATATCTCATTTCCACCCCAAAAACCATGTCAATTTTCCTCCATAAAATCACCATCTCACTCCATTTTCATCCACAAAAACCACTGCGTTATTATTCTGTCCAACCTCTGACCAACATATTACCAGTTAATATGTCAGGCTAAGAGGATATACTCTGGATGAAGGTTAATTTATAGTCTGTTTAATTATGTAATCTATATTTTTACCGGTCTAATTTAAATATAGTTTGTTATGATTAAAGCTTATCTCTCGCCTTTTTAATAAATTTCATGAATTTATTAAAATGCTTTACTAAATCTATTTTGATCAGATCTGTGATAAATAGACAGGTTAATTAAGCCGTAAATCTGTAGAAAGCTTATTATGATTTAATAAGTTAGTATTTTCAGACGCAAATATAATTTCTCATACTTAATCCTTTTACATGTGTTTTGCTCGAATCTGGATTAGACCGAGCATGTTCTGGTAAACGAGTTCTCTTGAGTCTATGATTTAGTCCACAAAAACCACTACGTTATTATTCTGTCCAACCTCTGACCAACATATTACCAGTTAATATGTCAGGCTAAGAGGATATACTCTGGGTGAAGGTTAATTTATAGTCTGTTTAATTATGTAATCTATATTTTTACCGGTTTAATTTAAATACAGTTTGTTACGATTAAAGCTTATCTCTCGCCTTTTTAATAAATTTCATGAATTTATTAAAATGCTTTACTAAATCTATTTTGATCAGATCTGTGATAAATAGACAAGTTAATTAAGCCGTAAATCTGTAGAAAGCTTATTATGATTTAATAAGTTAGTATTTTCAGACGCAAATATAATTTCTCATACTTAATCCTTTTACATGTGTTTTGCTCGAATCTGGATTAGACCGAGAATGTTCTGGTAAACGAGTTCTCTTGAGTCTATGATTTAGTCCTTAAGATAATAACAGGAATTTTGCTAAACTATTATAATAAAACCGGTAGACATAGCATAAAAGAGCAGACTATATAAACCTGAACCCAGAGTCCCGTTTAATTTATCTTTTACTCAGTTTATCTTATCTTTCCTTTTCATTTATAAAAACAAGTCAATTAATCCCCCCTTTTTGTGACAATGCTTAGGAATTAGATAATTCCCCTTTAGTCCCACAGTTCGATATCCGGTTGCCTCCACTTTACTATACTACTGCGACCGGGATTTTGTTTGCAGCCCGTAAGGTATTTTGAGTTTTAATTTCTTTTTCATTTGTTTTAAATATTTCAGTTCCAACCACTCTCATTTTCCTGTCTACAAAATGGCGCCGTTGCCGGGGACTTGATTTATTCTAGTCCCTAAGCCCTGGATAATTCACCGGTTATATTATAATATTTGTTTCTATAATATTTTGTTTTCTTTATTCTGTTAATATTTTATTTAAATATTTTGTTTGCTATATTGATTTTGTTTCATAATTCAGTCTTATTTTTATTTTGTCATTTTCTTTTGCTATTTTTATTTCTACTAATTTCTGTCATTTAATTATTCCAGCAATTTAAATATCGTATTAATTACAGCCATTTATTTTTTCCAGTCATTTAAAATTCCTGGGTTGCTATTCGCAGTACAAAATTACTAATCACCGCAGTACAAATTTTTTTAAATTCATACTGGCGTTGTACACATGTAATGATGTCGTGTTGTAACTTTTGTTTTTTTTTAAATAATTTCTTGAGCGTAAACAGTTAAAGAAACTCGGGTGAAAAACGTTTTAATTGTAATAAAAGACGTTAAACCCTTTTTAATCACATTTAAACGTTATAATTGTGAGTCCACGTAAGTTAAAGACATTTTATGTTGTGTTTGACTAAATTACAAACATTGTTACACTTTCAGAACGTCGTACTGAAATCGCAGTTGAAAACGTCAATTTTGGGTAAAAAAACGCTCGTACTATATATAGCCTAACCTTCCTAGGATTACTCATTTCTCTCTTACTCACTCTCTCTCCTCTCTCTCTCTTCCTTAAGAAGCTCTATTCTGACTGCCAGAGCCGCCGCCGGAGCCACCGCCGGAGCCGCCACCCGCCGCCGCCAACCACCGCAGGACCACTGCCGGAAAAATTTTCCGGTGAGTTTTTCGAATTTTTTTTTCCAACTTATAGATTTGGGTGTCCCGAGTATGAATTTGGTGTTAGTTTTTTCAAATTCAACATCAATTGAGCTAGATCTAGCATGGAAAATTCGGATGAAACTTGAAAATTTTGAAAAAAAATAGTATAGGGGCGAGCCCTGGTGCGGCTCGATCTGTAGAGAGGTGAGGAGGAGGGCTACTCGGTTGGGAGTGCGGCGAGGATTGGTGGTGCTCGCCTAGAAGACCGGCGAGGAGTAGCGGTACTCGATCGACACCAGGGCGAGGAGTGTCGCGGCTTGCGACTTCTGTTCTCCAGCGACACAGGGGGCTCGAGTAGTAGAGCAGCTCGCCCGCGTCTTCGGAGAGGAGTGGTGCTCCTCGACCGCGTCTGCGCAGAGGAGAGGTGCTGCTCGCCTGCGTCTGAACCGAGGACCTAAGTTGCTCGCCTTGGAGTAATTAGAGCAGCGGCGCTGCTCTACCCGGTGGAAGGTAACTATTTTTTTTTAAATTCTAATATTGTGAATGATTTTTAAATGTTTTAATTTGTTTATTTTTTAAATTCTAATTAATATTGTGAATAATTTTTAAATGTTTTAATTTGTTTTTTTTAATTCTAATAAATATTGTGATTGATTTATAAATGTTTGAATTTTTTTTAATTGTAATAATGTGAATGATATGATTATAAATGTTTGAATTTTTATGTTATGAATGAGGAATGTAATTGTGTGATATTCGTATGCAGTGATGGATTGACTGAAAAAAGCAGTGAAAAATGTATACACGAAGAGGAAGAATAAAGACCGGGGTACGGAGCAGCCTATGACGGCCTCGTACCGTCGTGGTGTACGTGCTCCTGGTGAAGGGACGAGTGATCCTGCCCCCCGCATGGAAGCAGCACACCATTCATCGTTCCATCCGGGTCAATCTTTCAACGACCCGGCGTTTGAAGCACCTGCACCACCAATGGTAGCGGAGGATGACTCAGCGGTGTTCAATATACCGAGGAGATGCATGCCAGTGGTGTCATCATCCAGTAGTGCTTGGTCAGACAGATCACTGCACAGCGCTAGCTACAATATCTCGGGGGAAGCAAGCCACCAGACTGCTCCGTTAGAAGCTCAGACATCAGGCGGTGGTAGTTCATCACGTCCACCACGCCCATCACCCGCCCGTGCTGATGAGGACCATGTGATGACTGAGTGTTCGCCACATGCTGATGACGGTGGTCGTGGTGCTGATGATGAGGACTCACCCGACGTGGATGAGGAGCAGGATAATGAAGATGATGAAGTCATGGATAAGGAGGATGACAATGACGAGGAAGCAGCGCTAGCGATGGTTCTAGTCATTCCTACCTCTTGGAAGTTGACAGAGGTGCCAGTTCCTGGTGGTCCACTACTCACTAGTGTTATCACTAGCTTCGGGGGTCATGTAGCGCTTGACTTATGGACCTCGACTAAGGTATGTTCTCTATCTTCTCCTGTATTTGATCATTTAAATCATAAAACGTTTTGTAAGTGTTGAATATTGGTCATTATATAGGATCGTGGGGTTTTGAGTTTCAAATCCCGTAGGGTGATGCTTACATGCTGGCCAAAAGATCAAGTAACCTGCAAAAGAGCAAGGAACATGCTTAACTATTCTGGTATAGAAAACTCAGGTTGAGATGCCTACAACAATATGTCCCTCATCAGTGCTTTTGTGGAGAGGTGGCAGCCTGATACAAACTCATTCCATATGTCGTTCGGTGAGATGATGATTATTCTGCATGATGTGTGGATGATACTGCAAATTCCCATCGTCGGTCGTCCATTGATAGGGGAGATGTCGAAGGAGGTAATGGCTGATTGTCTTGATTTTGGAGGAGATGTCGAGACTATGACAGAGACATTGTTTAATACCGGTGCTGTATCGATTGCGAGCTTGTTGGAGCACTGTAGGGATGAACCTGAAGACCCAATGAAGCAGCAGGGTTGGTTGGTTGTATCATTTGATCGGTACCACCATATTAGCTGGAAAATCAAATGGTCGTCTGAGTCAACAGCTGTTCTCGTTAGTAGCTCCCATGAAGAAAGCTACCAAGCTTCGTAAATATGCATGGGGAGCTGGTACTCTTGCATGGTTATATCGCCAACTTGGGATAACCTCTCGTGCCGACTCTAGTGGGATAGCTGGTTCTATGACGTTACTTGAGGTATGTGTCCTAATGTTCTAGTATATGATAACTCACTGAGTATTAATAATTGGTACTGCTTAATCATTCTAGTGTTTTATATGCACAGTGCTGGATTTATGCGTACTTTCCTACATTAAGACCAGCGATTAGCCCAGACTGGCGCTCTAATGATGATAGACCTTGGGCTCTAAGATGGGTGAGATCTACCTCTCAAGTGCAGGATCATCGTTCACTGCAAGGCTATCGTGAGCATCTAGATGCTTTGACTGCTCTAAATGTAAGTGTTTGTCGTTGCTAACACATTGAACCATTATTATTTTTGTCTTTCATTGTTGGTTAAATCTTACTATTTATGTTCATTGTAGATTGATTGGTTGCCCTACGGTCGGGATAATGTTAATGTTCATGGAGGGTGCACATGGTATATAGGTAACATACAGGTTATGGGGTTGAATGAGCCATACTTGCCTGGGCGTTGTCTGCGCCAATTTGGTTACATTCAGGGTATCCCTGAACCTCCTATTAGACCCAACCCAAGGTCTGAAAAAAGAGGAAAAACCCCACCCTACACCTGTGTATACCCCCCATGTATAGTTTGTGGGAAAACACTCCTAAATTGCTGGTTCCAGGGTATACGCCCACAAATGCGCGGTTGCATGCTTGCGACCCACTCTACCTAGATTGGTACACCAAGCATACACACCCGAAGATCCTAAACCCTGAGAGTTATCAGACCACCCTGGTTCATCGTCCAGATCCCTGTCTAGTAAGTCATATTTTCATACTACTTCATCACATATCACTTTTATTTTGTATGTGTACTTACCTGACCTAGTGTGTTACAGCTACTGTCTGAGGCAAGTGAGCTTGCACGCCCGTTCTACCAAGAGAACAATGCATGGGACTGGTCATACTATCGTCAGGGGATGCCAGAAGAAGAACAAAGGGCTGCAACTCATGGTCTTGAGGATGTGTTCAGCTCTTTATACATATGGGATAGTTACCAACGCCAGCATGGTGCACCCTAGTGGTTGTCATCTTGGATTTGGATGTAATAAACTTTAGTATCATCTTCGAACTGTTTGTTGTCTTCCATTTTTACTTGGTGTGTTAGACGCTAGTACAATTTGTGTGGTTGTAGTTTTTTTTCTGGTGGACTTGGTGATGGTGGAATTATTGCTGACAATGCTGGTGACCTTGTTGATGATCTGTTGGTTGATTTTGTGGAGGTTCTTAGAACCGGTGGAGATAAGAAAAACAGGGGAGACTATGCCAAATTTTTTCTAGAAATGCATCGTTTCTGCAATGCCAATCTGGGTGGTCTAAATTCTTTGTTGGTCGTTGTAACGACCCCAAAACCACCCTAGGAGTTAGGGACGTTACACGCCGCGTATCTATTACCTAATAACGCAAGGCTCTAACGAACGAAACCCAAAACTGAAACAAATTACACTTTGATTAACTGAAAGCAGATTACAAGGTCTATCTGACATTACATGCGAAAGCCCAACGTCATTACATAACAGAATCACATTACAAAGGGCCATAAGCCACGACAACAAATACAAAACGAAAGACGAAGCAGAAAGCAGAGCGAAGTCTTCAAAGGAAACTTAAACCTGCAAATCAGACGGAAATAGGGGTGAGCCAAACTATAGCTCAGCAGGTGATACACTTCATCAGCTAAGCATGCTCAAAACATATACTGAACATAATTGTATACTAATACATAAGCTTAGCAAATCAGATTGGAAGTTGTAACAGAAATCAGATAGAGAATGAAGCTTTCTCAAATCAGAGGAGTGACAGGCCAGATCGAAGTAGAAGTTTGTCAAATCAGAGCAGAGCAGAGAAGCAGAAACTGAGCAAATTGAACGGAAGTCTTAAATCAGAACAAAGCAAACCACAACCTCAGAAGTTCATATCAGAAGCTTAATCAAAACAGAGGTGGGACACTAGACACCAACTGACACATCAGAAGGACTCACATAACGTCCTATGGATCCGAAGATCTCACAACAGAAGCCGTAGAGACAGCTATGGACCCGTCGGTCACTAAACATCCAAGGGACCCTGAGAGATAGAACAGAAGGGAACCCGGGGGAATAACAGAAGGAATTCCTGCGTAGCATGCTACGGGATAGCCAGACCCGACTATCCAAGGCTCAGAAGCTAAACATCTAGGTCCCAAAACAGAAACTTTACAAAACGACGCAGAAGCCTTTAACATAACAGAACGGAGGGCCAAAGCACATCAAAAGGATCATAATCCCTTTTCAAAACAAAATTCAACACTGACTAGCAAACACGAAAACCAAACAGATGCGTAGAAGCTCAAACACTCTTTTAGAGCAAATCAGAGTTCCAAGGCTTGTGGAGGAATTTCAAACTAAAGTACACATATAAATGTGCTAAATCATATCATAACAGATAGTACTCGAAAAGAGGAATCCAACGCCGCAAACGGCACTCAAAACGGAGCTCAGACGAAGAAGTTATGCTAAAACAAAGGACGGTCCGAACATGCGTCCGACCTTACATGTTCGGACATAAACCGAGAGTCTGAAAATCTGCCGGTGTATGATGTCCGAACTTCAATGTTCGGACACTGCGAAAACTGCAAAATCACTTGCGGAAATCGGCCAGAACCAAGCCATAAATCCCCAACAAAACATACATAACTTATTGTAGCAAATTAGCCAATCGAAAACACATTTCCACGGGGTTTTAACGCATCAAACGCACATCAAAATCAACCAAAAACATCTCCACTAGAGAATCAAGCAATCATATACAGAAAACTAATAAGAATGGAAATCCCCCGTGGTTGAACACACCCCCCGAATCCATTCACCACCTACCTCACATCCGAAGCAATGCTATCTCTGCGGACTCTACAACCTGCTCCACTCGAATTCCATCCCGAAATCACAAACACTCGCACAAATCGAAGAGGGCCAACAGCGAAGGAAAAGAAAGGAACTTGACCGACGAACAGCAACGCACACTCGGACTCTACGGATTGGAATCATCAATGCAAAAGCTAGACACCAGACTAATTAATTTGCAAGATTGAGGAATTGTAAAGAAGAGCAAGGGAGGGGAAGTTTCTGCAGAACGAGAGTTGAGAGGAGGAGGAAGAAAACTGTCGAGAGGGATGATCGAGAAATAAAAATGAGAGAGAATAAAAATAAGAGTTAGGATATCTAAAAAGAATTTAGTTTTCTAACTCTCCAACTCCTTAATTAGTAACAAGACCAAAAGGACAAGATTAACCCTCCTTCCTTCTAACTTAGGAATTATATTGTTGACGACATAATCCCACTAAAATAAGATTAGAAAGTTATAAAGCTCCCTTGCGAATTTGAAACAAGATGAAATAAAATAGAAAAAAAAACTGGGGCATAACATTATACCCCCCTTAAAATGAATTTCGTCCTCGAAATTCGACGAAACGCGGAATACACCCGAATGCACCACAAGTGCAGGAATACTACAAACTCTAAGACATGCAGAATGAAGCTCACAGGTCAAAAGGTCAACCCTCACAGGGTGTTGACACTCTGAACAAGATTCACAACTGTTAGCCTGACAGAAGGACAAGCAGAATATTACTGGCGTAAAACTTTAGAGCACGGAAGGAAACACTTACATCTCACAGAGCTAACACTCCAACTTGACAACTGACTTGCTGACCGAAGGAATGAAGCAAATGTAACTAAGAACTAAGCCTGAAAGCACAGGAGCCACACCCAAACTCACCACTGACTAACAAACATGGAACATACCAGAAGATCCCTACAATCTCAGACTAAGGCACAAGGAACACACTCCACATCGCTAATCATACCCATGCTAACACACCGAACCTACTGGCTCAAACGCTAACAGAAGAACGAAGTAGAAGGTTACTGAAGGCAAGGCCTGAAGGAGCTGGAACACTCTCATCTCACTGCTAACTGACTGACAGAAGAGCACACTAGAAGGTCACCAACACTTAGTCTCAAAGCACAAGAGTAGCACCCACACACTTTAGAAACCCGTCTTGCAAAGCATACTAGTAGACTCACTAATAGAAGGAACAAAGCAAAAGATTAACTTAGCCTTAGGGCACCGACAGGAGCACTCACAATCTCAGAGCTCTATCCTACACAGGCCAGCTCATCGAACCACAGATGGTCTCGCTGACAGAAGGAAACAAATTAGGAGATCGCTAAAATGCTCAAAACTCTCACACTTCCAGAAGCTCTAATTTTGCACAAGCTATCACACAGACCTATCAGACTGACTCACCAACAAAAGGATCAAGACAGATAACTACAGAAGGTTAGGCTCGAAGCATATGCACAACACTGAAACTCACTACTGACAGGCTAACAGAGGAACTCAACCGAAGGTTAGCACCAAGGCGTAAGAAGAACACTCACCCAATTCAGAGGCTCTAACCTCAAAGAGCTAGCACTCAAAGTTTACTGGCTGGCTCACTGACAAAGAAGCGAAACAGATGATTACTGAAGGCTAAGCACGAAGGCTCAGGAAGCACAAAAAAGATGACCACTCGTCCCAAAAGCTCTACCTCGCTCGAGCCAACACCCAACCTCACTGGCAGATTCACTAACAGCATGAGTGAAACACAAGATCGCAGAAGGCAAAGCTTGAAGGATTAGGGCAGTACTCGCACCAGCTGCTGACTGACAAACTGAAGGGACATAACAAAAGATTACTAAAGCTCGGCCTAGAGACACAAAAGAAACACTCAACTCTCTCAGAAGATGTCCCTATCCAAAGGACTAAACAAACACACCTCTCGAACTCACCCACAAGCCACTCAGAACCAAAGCACAACACACTCTGGAACACACACACTGATGCACCCCTAGGCTCACATCACACAGCTTGAAACTCTCAAACCAACACTCTCACCCAAACACAGAACTCACGACTCAGCTCACACCCGATCTCACACCCCAACGTATCATATCACTCAGACTCATGGCCCACACTCACAACACTTCCAATACTGAACCAAAGCACATACCTAACCAGGTCTCACGACGAAACACTCCCCAAACAGCATCATAACAATCACCTAAGCCAAACCCATCTGAACCCACTCACACCTCACAGACTGAACACATCTCTCTAACTCACATCCCAGAACACAACACAACACAACTCACATCACAAACACACAACCCTAGCACACCTCTCAAACAAACCATAACTCACATTCGGTCATCCTTTTCCAAAGGACCCGACTCCCTCGGACTCAGACTTAAAGCACAAAAGCATACAGATAAACGGACACTACGCTTCCGCTGCGCTACTCTGATAGTGGACAACTACAGACCAAACACACACAACAGACTCCAGAGGATAATTAAATCAAATAGCAGATAGCAGACAAATCATGCAGCATACAACACTTAGCACAAATCACACAATGACACAGAAGTGTAGATATGCAGACACCCACAAAACCCAAAGAAAGCCAAACCTGGCTCTGATACCACTAAATGTAACGACCCCAAAACCACCCTAGGAGTTAGGGACGTTACACGCCGCGTATCTATTACCTAATAATGCAAGGCTCTAACGAACGAAACCCAAAACTGAAACAAATTACACTTTGATTAACTGAAAGCAGATTACAAGGTCTATCTGACATTACATGCGAAAGCCCAACTTCATTAGATAACAGAATCACATTACAAAGGGCCTTAAGCCACGACAACAAATACAAAACGAAAGACGAAGCAGAAAGCAGAGCGAAGTCTTCAAAGGAAACTTAAACCTGCAAATCAGACGGAAATAGGGGTGAGCCAAACTATAGCTCAGCAGGTGATAAACTTCATCAGCTAAGCATGCTCAAAACATATACTAAACATAATCGTATACTAATACTTAAGCTTAGCAAATCAGATTGGAAGTTGTAACAGAAATCAGATAGAGAATGAAGCTTTCTCAAATCAGAGGAGTGACAGGCCAGATCGAAGTAGAAGTTTGTCAAATCAGAGCAGAGCAGAGAAGTAGAAACTGAGCAAATTGAACGGAAGTCTTAAATCAGAACAAAGCAAACCACAACCTCAGAAGTTCATATCAGAAGCTTAATCAAAACAGAGGTGGGACACTAGACACCAGCTGACACATCAGAAGGACTCACATAACGTCCTATGGATCCGAAGATCTCACAACAGAAGCCGTAGAGACAGCTATGGACCCGTCGGTCACTAAACATCCAAGGGACCCTGAGAGATAGAACAGAAGGGAACCCGGGGGAATAACAGAAGGAATTCCTGCGCAGCATGCTACGGGATAGCCAGACCCGACTATCCAAGGCTCAGAAGCTAAACATCTAGGTCCCAAAACAGAAACTTTACAAAACGACGCAGAAGCCTTTAACATAACAGAACGGAGGGCCAAAGCACATCAAAAGGATCATAATCCCTTTTTAAAACAAAAGTCATACACTGACTAGCAAACACGAAAACCAAACAGATGCGTAGAAGCTCAAACACTCTTTTAGAGCAAATCAGAGTTCCAAGGCTTGTGGAGGAATTTCAAACTAAAGTACACATATAAATGTGCTAAATCATATCAGAACAGATAGTACTCGAAAAGAGGAATCCAACGCCGCAAACGGCACTCAAAACGGAGCTCAGACGAAGAAGTTATGCTAAAACAAAGGCCGGTCCGAACATGCGTCCGACCTTGCATGTTCGGACATAAACCGAGAGTCTGAAAATCTGCCGGCGTATGATGTCCGAACTTCAATGTTCGGACACATGTTCGGACACTGCGAAAACTGCAAAATCACTTGCGGAAATCGGCCAGAACCAAGCCATAAATCCCCAACAAAACATACATAACTTATTGTAGCAAATTAGCCAATCAAAACACATTTCCACGGGGTTTTAACGCATCAAACGCACATCAAAATCAACCAAAAACATCTCCACTAGAGAATCAAGCAATCATATACAGAAAACTAATAAGAATGGAAATCCCCCGTGGTTGAACACACCCACCCGAATCCATTCACCACCTACCTCACATCCGAAGCAATGCTATCTCTGCGGACTCTACAACCTGCTCCACTCGAATTCCATCCCGAAATCACAAACACTCGCACAAATCGAAGAGGGCCAACAGCGAAGGAAAAAGAAAGGAACTTGACCGACGAACAGCAACGCACACTCGGACTCTACGGATTGGAATCATCAATGCAAAAGCTAGACACCAGACTAATTAATTTGCAAGATTGAGGAATTGTAAGAAGAGAGCAAGGGAGGGGAAGTTTCTGCAGAACGAGAGTTGAGAGGAGGAGGAAGAAAACTGTCGAGAGGGATGATCGAGAAATAAAAATGAGAGAGAATAAAAATAAGAGTTAGGATATCTAAAAAGAATTTAGTTTTCTAACTCTCCAACTCCTTAATTAGTAACAAGACCAAAAGGACAAGATTAACCCTCCTTCCTTCTAACTTAGGAATTATATTGTTGACGACATAATCCCACTAAAATAAGATTAGAAAGTTATAAAGCTCCCTTGCGAATTTGAAACAAGATGAAATAAAATAGAAAAAAAAACTGGGGTATAACAGTCGTTGAGTGTTCTCAGGAATGATAGTGTTGAAATGAAATATCTAACATGTACCAAAGATTGAATATGTCACGAGAAATGAAATATATCAAAATGTAGAAATTCCTAAGAAAGAAAAGTCCCCGAATTCAAATCCTATGAATCACATAATTGAGAAAAGGAAGCTTGAGCAGATTATTATATTTAGGGATGGTGTGAGTGAATCTCAGTTCAACCATGTTCTAAACATCAAGCTTGACCAAATTATTGAGGCTTGCAAATTTCTGAATGAAAGCTGGAACCCCAAGTTTGTGGTGGATGCCCTGATAATGTCCCTCCCGGTACTATTATTGATAATACGGTGTGTCACGAGAAATGAAATATATCAAAATGTAGAAATTCCTAAGAAAGAAAAGCCCACAAATTCAAATCTGATGAATCACATAATTGAGAAAAGGAAGCCTGAGCAGATTATTATATTTAGGGATGGTGTGAGTGAATCTCAGTTCAACCATGTTCTAAACATCAAGCTTGACCAAATTATTGAGGCTTGCAAATTTCTGAATGAAAGCTGGAACCCCAAGTTTGTGGTGGATGCCCTGATAATGTCCCTCCCGGTACTGTTATTGATAATACGGTGTGTCACGAGAAATGAAATATATCAAAATGTAGAAATTCCTAAGAAAGAAAAGCCCACAAATTCAAATCTGATGAATCACATAATTGAGAAAAGGAAGCCTGAGCAGATTATTATATTTACGGATGGTGTGAGTGAATCTCAGTTCAACCGTGTTCTAAACATCAAGCTTGACCAAATTATTGAGGCTTGCAAATTTCAGAATGAAAGCTGGAACCCCAAGTTTGTGGTGGATGCCCTGATAATGTCCCTCCCGGTACTGTTATTGATAATACGGTGTGTCACGAGAAATGAAATATATCAAAATGTAGAAATTCCTAAGAAAGAAAAGCCCACGAATTCAAATCTGATGAATCACATAATTAAAAGTCAATAACTATAACAACACGTTTATTCCACGTCCAAACATCTACTAAAGATTATAAATCCCAAAAATTATAACAACACGAGAACTAACAAGATCAATTACGCAATAACCAATAACCTAATTATTTCCTAACCTTTGTCTCTCCATTCCCCGTGCTATTACATTACGTCTCATCTCATAAATTGGTTCTTGGTGTTGAAAATCATCATCATCGGGCTCAATAGGATCATAAATAACAAGTAATGGAATATGAGCGATGAAATCATTATACTCCATGTAATTCTCCATCATCCGGCAAACTGATGTATCATTTCGTACATGAATAAAAGTCCACTCGTAGTCGCCCTCCAGCCCCTAATACACCATTGTTGTTATGTTTATTCTGCCGATGAGGGACTGTAGTGCTCGAATTACTCGTCGTTGTAGATCCCGTAGATTACTAGGATATGGCATAGTAACTTCTACGCGTCTGTGCCCCATTCTTCTATCAAATTGTGCTCCATGACGACCAAAAGTAGCTACATAATTAACGTGCAAACAGAAAGGAAACTCCATTTGATTTTGAGAGCGAAATGGGAATTAAGGTATGAAGAGTTCAAGCAAGATGTAATTAGACAGATTCTGAGGGCACAGGGTAAGGATTGAGTATGTTGGGACACTAATACCCACTTTTATAATATTTGAGTAACACTGACATGTTCAATGGCTAGTTCAACGGCTACTGAAAGGAAGCGTACCAAACACACCATGGAGAAGTTGAATTCAAATTTAATTCAAAGTTACCATAGGTAATTACTTTTGTCAGGAAAGGTACACGTACCAGGTCACTGTACACGTACCAGGTTACCGTTTACAGTACAAAGTGAATTCAAAGTTACCATAGGTAATTACTTTTGTCAGGAAAGGTACACGTACCAGGTTACCGTTTGCAGTACAAAGTGAATTCAAAGTTACCATAGGTAATTACTTTTGTCAGGAAAGGTACACGTACCAGGTTACCGTTTGCAGTACAAAGTGAATTCAAAGTTACCATAGGTAATTACTTTTGTCAGGAAAGGTACACGTACCAGGTCACTGTACACGTACCAGGTTACCGTTTGCAGTACAAAGTGAATTCAAAGTTACCATAGGTAATTACTTTTGTCAGGAAAGGTACACGTACCAGGTTACCGTTTGCAGTACAAAGTGAATTCAAAGTTACCATAGGTAATTACTTTTGTCATTAAAGGTACACGTACCAGGTCACCGTTTGCAGTACAAAGTGAATTCAAAGTTACCATAGGTAATTACTTTTGTCAGGAAAGGTACACGTACCAGGTCGTTGTACACGTACCAGGTTACCGTTTGCAGTACAAAGTGAATTCAAAGTTACCTTAGGTTATTTACTTTTGTCAGGAAAGGTACACGTACCAGGTCACTGTACACGTACCAGGTTTACCGTTTGCAGTACAAAGTGAATTCAAAGTTACCATAGGTAATTACTTTTGTCAGGAAAGGTACACGTACCAGGTCACTGTACACGTACCAGGTTACCATTTTTTAACTTGTAAACTTGTGGCTAGTTCATGACCAACCTCTATATAAGGGATGCCTCCTCCATTTCATCTTCACACACTCACTCTCCATATTCTCGAAGCTCTCTATCTCCTAACTCTCTTCCAAAAATAATTTCGTAAAACTGTCCAAGCTCCTCTATAAACATGAGTCAATCTTCAGATTCCGATCATGAGTAATGTTCCAGTATCAAGCCCCGGTAAGTATTTAGTTCATTGTCTTTGTAAATCATATTCACACTAATATTTCATATTTCAATATTCATCTAACATTCTCTCGACCTTATTGCAGGAAAGTGACTCAACCACTGATTCAGATTGGATGAATTTGATGAAGGCGTTCCAGATCATAATGCAGAGATGGATGACTACATGCAAGAGATGTATAATCGACCTCCGGTGGTGGACACAAGTTACTTATTCAAACAAACCAGGCCTTTAGGAGTAAAGAAGAAGCGAAAGCTTGGGTAGATAGTGTTGGCCATCCCAACCATATCTACACCATAATTCAAAGTTCTCGGGCGGGCCAAGATTTCCACATAACATGCGAGAGGTATTGGAAACCACGAAGGACATCACGACCTAATGTCATCAACCGGCGCAGATCATCTAGTTCAAAGAAATGTGGTTGTCCTTTTCGAATTAAGGGGTATTACACAAGCTACGGGTGTTTCTTGCAAGTGAGTAACGGATGGCATAACCATGATCTCGCTGAGTGGGCAGGGTCATTTTGTAGGAAAACGCCTGACTGAGGCGGAGGAGATTATGATCGATCAAAGAAGCAGAGTTGGTGTGCCACCCTGTGCAATTTATTCAGAGCTCACAACAATCAACCCAGAAACGTCAGCAACAAGGAAAGACATATACAACCGGATACAAAAAACAAAACTAGTAAATAGAGATGGTCGATCTATGTGCAGACTCTGCTGAGTGAGCTAGACAAAAACAACTACTACTACGATTACACTACAGATCCAAGTAAGTCTACTCAGTATGTCTCAAATAACTTCAATCATTTAGGTTTCATATTAATTTGATAGATAACATGATTATATTTCACAATTTAGGGGATCAAACATGACTTGGGTCCATCTTCTTTGCACCCTACCTCTAGATTACTGCTCCATGCGTTCCCGTATGTCATAGGCATTGATGCTGCCTATAAAACAAACATAGCAAAAATGCCATTGGTTCAGTTCATCGGGATGACGAGTAGGCAAAAACTTCAGCATTGCCTTCGCCTTTCTTGTATCAGAATCAACAGACATGTATGTGTGGGCACTTCAACAATTAAGGGACCTCCTCGGGCGGACTACAACCTCTACATTTATCACCGACAGATGTTTGGCCCTGATGAATGCCTTAGAAGAGGTATTTCCTGAATCTCATCATCTACTATGTCGGTGGCACATAAGTAGGAACGTTCAGGGGAAAGACGAGACTTATATGGGTGATAGAGGAAGGGCGGCGGCTGCAGTCCGAATGTGGACTTCGGTTGTCTACTCGAGCACAGAGCAGGACTACAACCAGAGGTACGAAAATTTCAAGAATACATACCGAAGCTACCCACGTTTCATTACATATGTTGCATCAGTCTGGGAGAAATACAAGGAAAAATTTGTGGAGGCTGGGTCAAGAATGTGTTGCACTTCGGCAACACAACGACAAATAGGTAAAATTGTTAATCTTGTAATGTTTAAGATAATACAGTGATTGTTATAGATCTATAAAACTTACTTAACATTTGATAGGGTGGAGAGCGCACATTCTTCTCTAAAGGTGAGATTAAGGAGTGCTAGACACACTTTGGATGTAATCTTTCCAAAGATTAACGATCATGTGAATACAAGCATCCGGGAGTTAAAAAAGGATTTTGAGGCAGCCAGGACAAAACACAAAAGAGAGCACATGAGGGTTCCAATTGCTGACCTGATCGGGAAGGTTAGTACCCTTTGCTTAGATGAGCTAGTCAAGGAGCTTGGAAGGGCGAATTATGTGCAAATGGACAGCTCAATCTGTGGATGTGACAAGGTAACCTCTCATGGATTACCTTGCACTTGTAAATTAAACTACATGCTGGATAGTGGTATACTATGCTCGAAGAGGATATACATCGTTTCTGGTATACCCTAAGCTGGGAGAAACATGAATCGACAATTGATATGGTATCCTACATGGAGGAAGAACAGAATAGATGGCGAGACATAGCTTCTGAGGTAGCACAGTTAGATGATCCTACTCTGATGGCGAAATGTTACAGTCAAATCCAAAACTTCCTTCACCCAGATATGGTGTGCCAATTAGGAGAGCCATTGGAACAGGTTGGGATTGGCAGACCTACCGGCCCTCAAGACCAACCGACGGGAACCTTCGTCTTGGGAGCGTAACCGACCAAGGGCAGGCCAGTCAGAAGGAGCGCCATCAAATAGAAGATCACGTAATAGAAGATCATCAAATCCGAGTCGATTCCTGCCCCTAGACAACTTCCCATACTACCAGAATTTCAACCCCAACCTATATCAATATATGACTGGGTATATTGATGTTCGTGGAGATGGGAATTGTGGTTTCAGGGTCCTTGCTGACTACCTATATTCAAACGAAGAGAGGTGGAAAGATGTCCGTGTAGCATTGTACAATCACATGAAGAATCAAGCACCTGCGAATCAACTATACAAGGCCATTTTTAACGAAGGACCGTACAACGGCATGTTAAGAGCGCTTCATTGGAATTCAGGAGAGCCAGCACCTCCACAGAAATGGATGCACACGGAAATGGGGTTGGCTATCGCGACAAAGTACATTCGATAGTAGTTTCTACTCTACTATCTATGGGGGTGCGGCAAGTGCCACATACCTTCCGATCGATAATTATACCGATCGTGATAGCCCAAGAGGAGAGATCCACATAGGAATTTGCCCCAGGGTCATTTCATAAGGTTCTGCATGGTTGATGACTCCCCACTCCCCCCTGTCTATCCGTAGTGGTTCGTTTATAGAGATCCAAACACTGTCGGACCTTGGATTCATCAAATACAATCTAGGTTAGATAGTTGGAGAAACGTTATACCTTAGTTTTTCTTTAACTTAGTTGTTGTAACTTAGTCTTTCTTTAACTTAGTTGTTGTAACTTAGTTTTCTTTAACTTAGTTGTTGTAACTTAGTTTTTCTATAATTAGTTATTGTAACCTAGTTTTTCTTTAACTTAGTTGTTGTTTTAATCATATTGACTTAAATTTGGTCATTCAATTGTCTATTATTTCAAAAAAAGTGTCTCCCCGTAACATTCAAACTTATTCAACTAAGTTTGGTGAAAAAAAAAATTGTACTGCAAATAGTAAAGTATTTTGCTATTCACAGTACAAATTAATTTTAAGTCAAATTAATAATATAAACACATAAAAATGTAATCCAACACTTTTTTTTTACAAAAAAAAGGTTCCTGTATTGATTCCAACAAAAAAGTAACTAGTAAAATTCGCTACCAATCAACTACAAACTACTTCGGTAAATTTCTTTCAGATATCATTTTTGAAAAAAAAAACACAGCGACACATCATTACATGTGTACAACGTCAATATGAATTAAAAAAAAATTGTACTGCGGTGATTAGTAATTTTGTACTGCGAATAGCAACCCCCTTTATTTTAAATTCCAAAATCAACCCAATAAATTCCTAAAAATTCTTAATAGCCCATGGGTGTTTATAATACCATTATACACCCTTTATTTTCGGTAAACATATTCACCACATATGTTATAAAATTGTTACAATTAAATACTTATCTTATAATAAAACCTTAAATAAGTTATTTAACTTATCTAATTTGGTCAAAACCTACCATATGGTCAAGGTTGACCACCTTAATATTTCCTTGACCATCAATATCCATATATTACGGTTTGTACCACAATTTTTCCAAAAATTACCATTTAACCCAAAACTTTATATAATCTTATAATTATTATATAAACTCATTTAAACCTCTAATTTTTGGCTTTATTAATATATAGCCCCCAAATTTAATTTATTTACACTATGACCCCATTTCCTTGCGGTAATATTCATATATTACCTAAACTTAAATAAAACCTTATAAATACTTAAAAAATGGCCTAAAGTACATGGCCTTATTACAAACATTGGCTTATAAAATAAATTACACATAAATGCCCAAAAATGCTGTAAACTCTCGGCCCTTACCATATATTTCATTAATTACCAATTTTCCACATAATGTCTTAAATTTGACAATTATGCTAATTAATTAGTTATAAAATTTACTAAACCATTCCTTAATCACCTAAGGTCAAAATTAGACCTTAATATAACCATTCACTCACGGCACAATTTTATAAATATGTATAAACACATATTAATATACCAAGTGTAGGTTTAAGTGATTTATACCTTGTTTTTTCCAAGCTAAGGCTTGTTTGGCCACGGCTGTATGGAGATAATATTTCCACAGCTTAGTTTACATGTTTTCAAACAGAAATTAAGGCATGATTAGTCTCTAAGTAAGATCTAACCATAAGAAGTGTTTAATGTCAATTTTCAAGGTAAAATTTACCTTAGAATACCAAGGCAAGAAGAGGTTGTCTTCGGCCTATATTTACAGTAGGTAAAGATCATCAAAAGAGCTACTAAAACCAAGCTTTAAACTGGTATAACTCAGATTAGAAGATGGCTAATTTTTACCTTGTTTAAAAATGCCTAAAATGGTGTTTTAGGCTTGGATCTGGCTATACCTTGAAGCTCTTGATATACCAACTGAATAAGTATGTTAAGATGAAGATAATAAGGCTAGGAACAAAGTTTCACAACCGAATTTGAAGGGAATCAAAAGATATGTGCTTAAAGCACATTTTATACCTTAAGAACAAGATTAGCTTTCTCCACCTTATTCCTTGTTAATGCCGAGATACACCCTCCATTTAACCTCCAAAACAACCTAATAACATTGATGGAAATGGTTTATGCTTTGCTCCATGGAAAGAGGTAAGAATTGTGAAGAGAATGAACATTTAAAGGCTTAATAAGCTTACCAATGGTAATTGTTGTTCTTCTCTGAACTTGGCTTGTTCTTACGTAAATGGAGAATCAAATGAGAGGTAGGGAGCTGCTGGTGTCGGCAGGCAATAAGGCAAATGAAGAAATAAGTGAGTTTAGCCTTTAATGACATTATTAGTTACTTTTTCAAATAGTAATTTGATGACTCATGATAACAGCTGGCTAATTGCTTGAAGATTGATTAATGGATGTGCATGACATCCATATGAAGTTGGCAGCCCTTGTTATGGTCAATGGGTGCCATTTGACCATGGTTTAAGTTAAGTTAAGTAATTAGTTGTTATTTTTGGGTACTATTCATACTAAATTGCCAATTTTTTGATTTTATTTTTAAACTTTGAATTAGACTTTATAATATAGTCTATCATGTCACATTAATGTTATAAAGAACTTAATATAGTCTTTACAGTGACAAAAAGTCATTATCTTAGAGCTCATACACAAAAAACGTGCTTTAAGGAATTTTAGTGCACATTTTGAGTCGCAGGGTGTTTCTGAGCTCTATTTTCTTTTAGAACAGTTTTGTTGTGATCCTTACATGATATTTGATCATGGAATCCAATTTTATACAAATAGAGGTCATTAGACCTTTAAGGTTTTCTTAGAGCACATTTTTGCTCTACTTGACCTTGAAGCATGTAAATGCTTGTTCTTTGTGTTGGAGTGTTGTCCAACGATTTTAATATGTTTAGTTATGTGTTAATAAGCTTAGGACAATGTTTTAGGTCCTAAGAAGTTCATTTGGGTATTTATTTACCCAAAACAGTCAAAAGGTGCAATATCTTGCTTTGTGTTGACCACTGTTGTTCTCAATTGACTTTAAGGCAGGTTTAGGCCTTAATTAATGTGATTAGATGTTTAATCCATGTTTTATTAGTTTGGGGTATTTCACAGTTGCTGAATGTAAGCTGAAGGATGCAGGCTTCTTTAGGGGCAATGGCTACTTTTACTAATGGGCAGACAGATGAAAATAATAGTATTGGCAATTGGATAGAATCCTCTTTTGTGAAGAAGCAGCTCAGTTATTTCATGTTTTAACAGTAGAGCATCTGTAGAGAGAGAGCACTCTGATCATAAGCCTCTTCTTATCATATATTTTGGCTATCATGATAAACCTAAACATATTTTTATGTTTGAAAATTCTTGGTATAGGGATAAAGATTGTGAAGATATTGTCAATCAAAACTGGAACATTCAAGGTTTATCTCTTAAGCAGTCCTTGCTGGAGTGTGAAAAGGCTTTGACTAGATGGAAGGGATGGTCCTTTGAAAAGATTAAGTGGAAAATAAAAAATAAATGAGGAGGAATTAAGAGAGTTAAACCTGGCTACTAACTCTATTTGGATTGCTTCAAATAGGAAAAGAGTTCTGATGGATATAGAACTTCTCTCCTTTAAGCAAGAATCTTGGTGGCAGCAAAGATCCAAAATTTAGTGGTTTAAAGATGGGGACAAAAATACAAATTTCTTTCATGCAAGAGCTTCTGCAAGAAGGAGAAGAAATCACATTCTAGGACTGGAAAACTCTTCTGAGGCTATGGTGTATGATTGGAAAGGCATTGAGAATATAGCTAGCAGTTATTTCAGACAGTTGTTTCAATCAGAAAATTCAGTTACAGATGAGAGATTCACCTCAGCAGTCAGAGGCAGATTAATGAATTCCCACATTGACCATCTCTTAGTTCCTTATTCTACCTTGGAAGTCTTTGAAGCTATGAAAGAACTGGGTAGTGACAAGTCTCCAAGGCCTGATGGTTTTAGGGGTAACTTCTTCAAGAAGCTCTAGAGCATTGATGGGAGGAAAGTTACTGGGACTTCTCTCTTAATTCTGCAAGGTAACTCTATGCCTAACTCCTTTAATCACTATTACATGTCTTTAATCCCTAAAATTAAAGGATCAGTCAACATTAGTGAGTTTAAACCTATAGCATTATGTAACTATGTTTATAAGATAGTCTCTAAGGTCCTTTCCAACAGGATAAGAGGTATCATGCCAGAAATTATCTCTACTAATAAGTTTGGATTTGTTAAAAACAAAAACATCACAGATAATATTTTGATTTCAGGCGAGATTATTCATAATTTTGCTAGAAGTCAGGCTATTAAAAAGGGTCATTTTGCTCTTAAAGTTGATTTAAGTAAGGCATGTGAAAGATTAGAGTGGAATTTTATTAGAGATATCCTTAAGGCTATGAGATTCCCTAATATCTGGCTCAATCCAGTTCTTAATTGCATCTCCTCTACTACCTGCTTAGTCCTGGTTAATGGTTCTCCTGGAATCCCTTTTTCCCCGTCCAGAGGTATTAGGCAAGGAGACCCACTGTCTCCTTACCTATTTATCTTAGCCCAAGAAGCCTGTCTTCAGTCATTACCAAAGCAGATGAAAACAAGATCTTTCAAGGCTATAAACTCTCCTCTTGAGGACCTTTTATCAGTCACTTAGCTTTTGCAGATGATGTTCTTTTTTGTGGAGTGGGTTCTTTGTCGAATTCCAAGGTCCTAAAAGACATTATTGATTCTTTCCTAGCTTCCTCTGGCCACAAGATTAATGATAACAAGTCTGAGATTCTTTTTAGTAAAAAATTGAATGCTCAGACTAAGAATCAGATTTGTAGTTTATTTGGTTTTGGAGAAACAAATAACTTCAAAAAATATCTGGGGCTTGCTACGAAAATGGGAAGAAATAAAAACAACTTTTTCAACTACATCATTCAGTCAATCCGAAAGAAAGTCTTGAGTTGGGGAAAGCCTATTTCTCAAGCGGGTAGATCAGTCATGGTAGCTAGTGTTTTGCAAGTTATTCCTACCTACTTCATGTCTTTCTTCTTGCTTCCTCGGGGTATTCTTCAATTCTATTCTGGCTTCCTTCTGGTGGGGGGGGGGGGGGTAATCTAGACAAAAAGAGCATTCATTGGATCAAATGGGAAGAGCTTTGTAAACAAAAGAATTATGTGGGATGGGATTTAGATCTGCTGCTTCTTTCAACAGAGCTTTACTAGTCATACATGCTTGGAATTTTTTAAAGTCCCCAGACTCCTTGGCTGCAAAAGTCTTCAAAGGTATCTACTTCCCTGATTCAAATATTCTTCAAGATTCTAGAGGAAAACATGATAGTTCTAGTTGGGCTGCTATTGTTTCTTCCTTAAAGATACTTAAGAAAGGTGTTAGGAGAAAGATAGGAGATGGAAAGGACACTTTATTTTGGAAAGATCCTTGGATTCCGAGAGACTGTTCCTTTAGATCCTTAACTCCTATTCCTATAGGTGAAGACACAATGGCACAGTTAATCAGTTTTTCAATAAGCAGTTGGATGATTGGAACCTTAACTTGTTAGATAATAAAACCTGGGAGATTGATTCAGTGGATATTTAAGTAGATCAGTTTTTGTTCAGAAGAGAAAGATTCTCGAGAGTGGTACTACAACAAGGACAGAAATTTTTCTGTAAGATCAGCTTACTAGTTAGCTCAACAGCAGGCTATATCAGATTCTCCTTCTTCGAGCTATATTCCTATGACCCTTCATAATAAGATTGCTAGAACTCAGTGTAGCCTCAGAGTTAAGCATTTCTACTGGAAATTAGGAGGAATATTGTGCCTTCTGCTGCTAACATTTCTAGAAGAACGGGAAGTTCTCCCCTTTGTTATCTCTGTGCAAAAGTTTATAATTCTTTCATAACCTCTTTGATTGTGTCATGATTAAAAAACAGTGGGAAGGTTGATTGATCTAAGCATAATTTCTCCTATTGAAGAAAATAACATTCATAGCTGATTTTTCTCTCAGGCAGACAAATGGCCTATGAAAAAACTGGAAGATGTTATCAATATAATGTGGTGCATCTATGATGCAAAAAACATGGCTAGGCATAACAATCAGCTGTCATTACAGGCTCTGCTAGAGTCTAATTATGCATTTACAAAAGCTTACAAGATTAGAAATAAGAATGCTCTATATGATGATCTGGTTACTTACTTTGGATTCGTACTATATAGGGTGGAATAAAAATCAGCAATGGATGTAAAAATTCGAAAGGCAAAGCTTTGATTCTTGTAGGCTCTGTACGAGATTCAGATGGTGCTATCCTGATGGTGTATAATAAGGTGATGACAGCTTCTTGTTCCTTGTTAAGAGCTGATATTCAAGGGGCAGTTTTTGGCCTTAAATGGGCTAAAGAAGATGGGTATGGTAAAGTGGAAATAGAAACCTTTCATGAAGAGACTTGTACCTTCATTAATCAGATAAGAAGAAATCAATTGCCTGGGAAACCTACTCTAGAATGGAAACAACTTGAAGATTTTTGCAAAGGATGTGAAGATATTACTAGCTCTTGTATTAGTAATGAGTTTAATTTCACTTGTCTGCTTATTTGTATAATAGTACTAAGTGTTTTAAAGTTTGGATTGGAGATGAAATTCCTCCTAAGATTACTAGAACATGTAATCTAGACTTGATCTTTTGTGCTAGTAATGAATGAATATGAGAAAAGGTTTATAAAAAAAAAAAAAAACTGGATCACTGTTTCATGAATTCACCGTAAGTTCTCACGCATGCGGATATCAATGAAGCCCATCTGCTATCCCATTTGATAGGGGGTATGCGCACATAATGATTCATATATATATATATATATATATATATATAATTCTTCTTTCGTCAACAAAATTTCTCCCTTTGTCCATAAAATCAAGTTCCCTAGAATTATATACTTGTTTGAGGAAGTAGGAAGTAAACCAACTCCGTAGATATCTTTATAGCTAGATAATTTGTTTTCATTTTCAAAGAGAGATCATCTGCTCTGGAGTAGTATGATGAGTGTAATTTGCACACAGATCTGTGTGCCCTGGTTTTTAGAACAAGTTTGGCATAAAGATATGTAATTACTTCTCTCACATGCTAGTGGTTGGCAAATAAATGATTAACTTGGGGTATAGTACACAGTTTAATCACAAATATACATGCTTGACCCCATATGAGCTGTTCTATTCCATACATATTCAAGACGCACGATCTATCTATCTTATCCGTTTCAATAAGATTGGATCTTTGTTTGTCTTTGTCCTTCCCTTGTCCCCTCACTGGTCAGCAAAAGACATTACATTTCAAAAGGTATATATATATACCAGACTGTCGTCATGGGCATCGAATTATTAAAAAGGTTCATTTTTTGCTACTATCTTTTTGAGGTCACGTATTGTCCACGAATCGAATTAGGTATAGTGGGTAGATAAACACTAGAATCGAATTAAGTTGTGGCCACAATTGATATCTCAGCAGGAGCAATAATGTCGTTTGTTAATGCTCGGTAGTTTCAAACTAAGAGGAGACAAACTCATTTAGTGTTCCTTGATTTTGCTTTATTCTGTCTACCTTGCACATTAAACCGGGCCGGACCACCGGACCGGACCCAAGTTTGTATATATGCAAGAGTGCACCATTCTCGATCTCCTCATCTGACGATCTCATTCATCACAAGCTCAAAACCCCCCATTCTCAATACCTACAGCTGGAAGTGACAAGCAGTGCAGAGACAAACTTGTGCGGAAATCCTTGTAGATCGATCGACATTAACTTACCAACTGAGAAGGAGAGTTTAATTTTCTTTTAAGAACGATTTGGAAATTAATTGTTAGCTACCATGGCGGCAGGGCAAGAAAACTACGACCAAGAAGGCGATTTGAATCTCGAAGCAACTGAATTGAGACTAGGGTTACCGGATCAGACACCATCATCAACAGCCACTACTAGTGAATCCAAAATCGGGAGTAAAAGAACTTCATCAGAAATGCTGACAGCGGCAACAAGTGGCCAACACAATACAATTCCAACCAAGACACAGATAGTAGGATGGCCACCAGTACGATTATACAGAAAGAACAACACGAAACAAAAGCGTCGACAACGGTGATCAGATCCAAAGAGACGTATGTGAAAGTCAACATGGATGGTGTACCATACTTGAGAAAGATTGATTTGAAAGCTTATTCGAGTTATAGGGAGATGATGACTGTGATTGAGAGTATGTTTAAGGTAGTAATGAGAGATGATTATTACATCTCGACTTATCAAGACAAAGATGGGGATTGGATGCTTGCTGGAGATGTGCCTTGGGATATGTTTGTTGAGTCGTGCAAAAGGGTGAGGATCATGAAATCTTCTGATGCCAAAGGGATGGGTATTTGTAGAATCTAACTGGGATTTACCTTTTAGTTTTGGTAGCGGAATATATATTGTGTATATGAACAAAAGCTGTTTTTTATTTGTTAGATGATGATGCTATATGAATTTCACTTGTAAGTTAGGTGAACTGACGGTTTAGATTCAAATGTGCAGAATATAATTATGCTTTTGGGGTTCAATAGTTCAATATCAATATCAGATATTAATTTGGATAGATAGTAGCATAAAAACACTACTACATATAAGATCTATGGAGGCAACTTTTATTGCCTCTGTAAATCAGAAAATTGCCTCTGTAGACTTTTAGAGGCGAGAAAATGTTGTCTCTAAAAGATCGCCTCAGTTGAATATGGAGGCGAAAAATTGGTTTGCCTCTGTTGATTTTACCTACAGAGGCAACAAAACTCGCCTCTGTAGATGACAAGCTACCGGGGCATCATGAACTCGCCCCCGTTGATATGGACCTACTGAGGCAACATCATTATCTTGCCTCGGATGGGCTGGGCATAGAAACTCACTGCCATAAGCAAGGGAGGCGACGTGCTTATCTCGCCTCCGTTGATGTCCAGCAAATGAGGCAAGTAAATCCATGCCTCCATTAGTCTACAGAACATGCAACAGAGGCAACCAGGTATACTCGCCTCCATTGATCTTGACACTAGTAGAAAAAAGATTTTAAATGACGGACTTTAAACCACGGTTAATAATGAAACCGTCGTTTAAAGTGTATAAACCACGGTTATTTAGAGAACCGTCATTTATGTTGCTTGGCTCTCTATATAAACGACGGTTTTAACAGAAACCGTCGTTTATAGTTCGACGCCTTAGAAGATAAATGACGGTTCCCGTTACAACCGTCGTATATAATCAATATAAACCACGGTTACTATTGAACCGTCGTTTAAAGTATTGCGCCAACACTTAAAAACCACGGTTTATCTAAGAACCGTCGTTTATTCCTCTCGTGACATAGGTTTTAAACGACGGTTTGTGTATCAACCGTCATTTAAAGTCATTGAATTAAAAACCTGAGGCCTCATTTCTTCTTCTTCCTCCCGACTCACCGTCTCCTGTGCGATTCCGGCCCGACTCCCCTCCCCCATTCTCCCGTCGACGACTCCCACCCCCATTCTCCCCTCGCCGTTTTGCCCCCCTTCCGCCGTCGCCCTGCTCACGGTCCCCAGCTCGCTCCACCGCCTCCGCCCCTCGTCTTGTCGCGCATCCTCCCGAAGCTCCCCCTCTGGTACTGAAGCGCGCCGCGCCAACGCCGCCCTTCCCAGTCGCCCCCTCCGGTGAAGCCACGCCTAGCTCCGACTGTCTGCGCCACCAGTTCCGCCCCACTCGTCGTCCCAGCTTCTCCGTCGCCATCGACAAGCCGCGCCCGAGATCGACCACACCTGAAAACGTGAATGAAACAGAGAAAAAAAAAGTAAGTTCACATATTAACCTTAAAACTTTACATTTTGTTTCCAGATTTGGAAACGAAACACTAACCTTGCCCCCTTGCTTCGAACAGGACTGAAATCTGAGGCCAAAAATCCACCCCATAACCCCAAAGGTTATAAATCTAACGTATATGTATATATGTCAGTTAACATGAACTTTAAATTTCTTCTTATATTGTCCAGAATTTTAATTGTTTGATGTTGTGAATTGATCTGAGAAAAAATGGGTTTCTCGTGATTACAGTGGTGTACACAGATCTGGATTGTTTTGGTGTTTTGTGCAACTTGAAAATTAGGCAAAATCTTGTGATTGTTGTGGAAAGATTACTTCTGTGGTTTTGATGATTTTGGAAAATGGTTGTTGTGGTTGGTCGATTCTGGATTTAGTGTTTTCGGGTGAGTGTTTACTAATTCCTTAAATTATGGAAGTTCACAAATTCAAACAATGTATGTAGTTGGATTATATTTTTTTTATCTTGATGCGGTTATGCTAATTAGCAACACTAAAACCGAATTATGGTTCAAATTAAAGTTTAAGGTTTCGAATTTGAAATAAGGTTTCTGGACATTCCAGTTTGTTGAGCGAAAGTATGACGATAGAGTTCTATGTAAAATTTGGATTACTGGATAGATGGAGTGTACTAGTCAACATTTGGGAATCACTTGAACCTTGATCTGATGCTGCTATTGTGTTTGTTTCTGCTTAAAAAAAGTGTGGAGTCTCTAGCAATACGCAAAGATCATGCCAAATTTTTTCCAGAATTAAACCTTATTCTTATTTTATTGGATAGGTGCGTGTTACTACGGTTGAAAAATTCCTCTTCCATCACATTTGTGAGTTGATCATCCCTACTCATTAGGTTAGTTTTTTAAAAATGTTTCAATAACATGGTTTATTGAAAATATATTCGTTTGTTATTTGTTCAATTATTCATATTTTTTCAAATTAAAACCTTATATTCTAATTTCATTGAATAGGTGTCACTACACACGGTCGGATTGTCTACTTGTCGCACCATCTGCTGCTGTCAACCTCTGCCACCAGTTTGCCTGATCGGAACCCACGGTAAAACACTTGCGTTTCTGATTATGATTTTACAAACAAATACTTATATTGTCATGAATAAACGTTATACTAAATTCTACTTGTATTCTGCAATCATTAGAATATATATTTGCATAGTGTGGTGAAATGTGAGATTAAGTTGAAATGGGGTGGTTTTTTTGTTCATTGATCATATATATTATTATATACTTGTCTGTCTGATAATTCGTATGGTTTGCGGAGAATAAATGTTATTGCTGCTACTGTGTTTATTTCTGCCTTAAAAAAATGTGGAGTGTCTAAAAATACGCAAAGGTCATGCCAAATTTTTTCCAGAATTTAAGCTGATTCTAATTCCATCGAATTTAACTTTCTTCATAATTACTTACAGTTTCAATTTTTTCATCTCATGCAGTTTAATATGTTCAATTATTCAAGTTTTTATAAAATTAAAACCTTATTTTAATTTCATTGAATAGGTGTCATATACTACGTGCAAGAACATCTGTCTACTTGTCTCTTCTCTATCTTGTGCTGTTCGCGCTGACCATCCAGTACTCATCAGGTTGGTATTTAAAATGTTTCAATTTATTTTTGTTTTTCTATTAAACAATGGAAAATCAATTCAAACATAGAATTACCTGTCTGAGATTTACCTGATAGAGGTATGTCTTAGATAGTCCCTGTTGGGACTATCCAATGACCTTTGATCTCACCATCTAGGTTGTGAATGAGTTAATAATATACAATAGTTCAGTGATAATTTCAGCAGCATTACCCTAGTGTTCTTCTAGTGTACATATATATATATATGTGAATTGAAACGATTCATATATATATATAGGAGAACTGTAGGGTAATGTTGCCGAAATTATCACTGAACTACTGTATATTATTAACTTGTTCCTAGGTGAGATCGAAGGTGATTGGATAGGTTTAGGTTGTTAAATCTGTAAATAAAAAAAGAGGAGATTAATGGAACGAGTTCACGACATGGTGTGTTTTGAAAAAGGAGATGGAGCGCTCGGTGATGTACAGTGACAGATTGGACATCAAGTACCTAGAAGGGGTCAATAAATTTGCAAAGTCCTTGTTGACAATCTTAAACCAAGGGATAAGGGATATATTCGATGTCCTTGTGTCGATTGCAAGAACGACTTCAAATACCGAGGTGTGGACAAGATTAAGGATCATCTGATTCGCAGAGGGTTTACAGAAGACTATGAAGCCATAACAATATTGCATGGTCAACATTCAGTACAAGTGTTTGAATGTGCTGATAACGTCGTTGCAGAACAATCGGAAATGGATGCTTCACACGATTTTGGGGATACTCAAGATGATTCACTAGTTAGTGATTCAGATGATCAGGAGGACCTTAATGCGATGATGGAAGATATTGAACAACATTTTTCCAACAAACCCAAAACATTCGAAAATCTGATGCAAGCATCAAAGGAATCGTTGTACAGTGGATGTGATATGCAAAAGCAAAACAAATTGAGCGTTGTCTTAAAACTATTCAATCTAAAGGCGAGACATGGATGGAGTGATGTCAGTTTTACAGATCTTTTACAACTGCTGAAGGATGTACTACCAAAGGACAATGCGATACCCACAACAACTTATGAGGCAAAGAAGTTAATGTGTTCGATGGGTATGGAATATAAAAAAATACATGCTTGTCCAAATGGGTGTATGTTGTACTGGAAGGAGAATGAGTTGGATGACCATTGCTCTGAATGTGGGGAATCACGCTATGTAAAAAGGGTGACAGAAACCAAATAAGCACTAACGTGGGTTCTCCTGCGAAGGTGTTGTGGTATCTACCGATTATTCCCCGATTCAGACGTTTGTTTGCAGTTCAAAAAGATGCTGAGAACCTCCGATGGCATGCTACCCATAGAAAGGATGACGGTAAATTGAGACATCCAGCCGATTCACCACAATGGAGAAACATTGACAGAATATACCCTCAATTCGGTACAGACCCAAGGAACTTAAGACTTGGTTTATGCACTGATGGGATGAACCCTTATGGCACTTTGAGCAGTATACATAGTACTTGGCCTGTTTTATTGACAATATACAATCTGCCGCCATGGTTGTGTATGAAACCCAGACATATTCTCCTCTCTCTGTTGATATCGGGTCCAAAATAACCGGGAAACAAAATTGATGTGTTTTTGCAACCACTTATTGACGATTTACAATTGTTGTGGAATGAAGGTGCGACAGTGTATGATTCATACGGTATGGAAAACTTCACGCTCCGGGCTATATTGTTTTGTACAATCAATGATTTCCCTGCATACGGCAACCTCTCGGGATACACAATTAAAGGAGCTCTAGCGTGCCCTATATGTGGAGATAGAACTTGCAGTATACGGTTAAAACACAGTGGAAAAAATGTGTACATGGGCCACCGGAAATTCCTCCCGAAAGGTCACAAATACTGTAAGATGACAAAAGAGTTTGATGGAAAAACGGATCATGCAGTCGCACGACCACCACTATCTGCTGCTGAGACTTACAATCAGTTGAAGAATGTTGTGAACAACTTCGGTCCACCAATTAAAGCCACTGAAAAGAGTATCTGGAAGAAAAAATCAATATTTTGGGAACTTGAATATTGGCAACATTTAGAGGTGAGACATTGCATTGATACTATGCACGTGGAGAAAAACATTGGTGAAAGTGTATCTGCGACACTACTAAACGTGAAACGAAAGACAAAAGACCATTTAAAGGGTAGAAAAGATCTAGTTGAATTGGGTATACGGGAAGAACTCGCGCCACAACAAAGAGGGAAAAGAACATTCTTGCCTCCCGCTTGTCATACATTATCCAAAGAAGAGAAAATAAGTTTTTGTAGTTCTCTTCGTCATATTAAAGTGCCATCTAGTTACTCATCGAACATATCAAATTTGGTATCAATGTCTGATCTTAAATTGGTAGGGATGAAGTCTCACGACTATCATGTGCTAATGCAGCACTTACTTCCGGTTGTAATCCGTGGGATCCTTCCAGCTGATGTCAGGAAAACTATTACTAATTTATCTGTTTTCTTCAAAGGAATTTCGTGTAAAGTGCTTGATGTGAAGACGCTGGATAAACTACAGAATGACCTTGTGATCACCATGTGTCAGTTGGAAATGTATTTCCCTCCTTCATTTTTTGATATTATGGTGCATCTACTTGTTCATCTTGTTAGAGAGATCAAACATTGTGGTCCGTTATACCTTCGATACATGTATCCGTTTGAGAGATATATGGGTATACTGAAAAAGAAAATGAAAAACCGTCGGCGTCCAGAGGGAAAGTATAATTGAAGGGACAGTAACAGAGGAGGTAGTTGACTTCTGCACTCACTACTTACACGGTGTTGATGTTATTGGATTACCAAAAGCAAGACATGATGGCAGGCTTAAAGGAGTTGGTACCTGTGGGAAAAATTATGCAGAGTTGATATTGATACATTGAACAAGGCACATCTGGTTGTGTTGAATCATTCTGAAGTTGTTGAACCGTATTTCGATGCACACCTAGCCTACCTCAAAACAAAACACCCAACGATGAGTAATGCCAAATTAAAAAAAGAGCAGAATGCGACATTTGTTAAGTGGTTCAGACAGAAGGTGTTGTATGAAGATTCAAGGAACGTGGATGAAATGATGCAGTTGTTGGCCCTGGGTCCAAATCTCGATGTGTTGTCTTATGAAGGATATGATGTAAATGGATTTTCTTTTTACACTGAACGTCAAGATTGTAAATCGACAAACCAGAACAGTGGTGTGCATCTTATCGCTTCACAAGACATTTTCATAGGAACAAGTCATAATACACTGAAGAACGAATATTATGGTGTTATTGAGGATATCTGGGTCTTGAATTACACTAGTTATGAAACTTGCGTATTTCGTTGCAAATGGGTGGACAACAAACAGGGATATCGTGAGGAGGATCATGGTATGAAGCTAGTTGATTTAACGACAGCGGCTCCTACTAATGAACCCTTTATTGTTGCATCAAAGGCAAAACAAGTATTCTACTGCCGTGATCAGTGTAATCCCATATGGTCTATTGTAATGCAGAGTAAAAGATCGATAGTTGGGATTGATAATATTGTTGATGAGGATGAATACGATTGTGAAGATGAAACAGATGTACCTATTCGGTTGCCAATAGAGGTAGATAATGTAACTAATTTTGAATATCGAAGGTCCGACCACAATGAAGGATTGTGGATTGAACGATGAAATGTAATTGTTGTAAGTCTGATTGACAATATTATATTATTTCATTTTTGTCATGTTTCAATATTGATTCAGTAGATGTTCGTATTAACCTGTTAATTATTGATTATTTTTCAGATTATGGATCCTGACGATAGAGTCGAAGAGGACTTACTGTTGGGGTTGGATCACTACTAAAAAACTCTTTATTGCTAACGAAAAATTAACGATAGATTAAAATCTGTTAACAAATTTAATAATTAGTAATGAAATATTGATGAAATGCTAACGTATAAATCTAATTCAAATCCACTTATGAAAAATGCTGATAGATTTATATTTCGTTAGTAAAATTACTAATGAAAATAATAATCTCTAAGTAATTAGTGACAAATAAAATAATACCTAACAAATTACTAATAGATATTAAAAATTTGTCACTATCTACCTAAGAAAGTAATAATCCATTACTAAATTTATTAAAACTTTTTTTGATTAATTGTACTCCCTCCGTCCTGAATTGACCGTCCTGTTTACTATTTGGACATGTCGTTTGACTTCAATTTTAACATATAAGATAAATTAATTTTGAAAATTTAAGTTTTGCATATGATTCCTTACATCATAAACTATATGTTACAAAATTTAGTTTTATAAAATTATTTTATCTTATATGTTTAATATTGAAGTGGAAAAGTGTACCATAAAGCAAACAGGACGGTCAATTCAGGACGGAGGGAGTAAGAAATCTCATTTTTATCACTAATTATTAATGATTTTACTTTCATCAGCAATTACCAACAAAAAAAATCTTCCACGACCAATTACCAACGAATCAATCACATATCAGCGATTACTTTTAGAATTTACAAAGTGTAGTCCTTTTAATCATACTCCTTTTTCTTTCTCTTTTCCGTACTCCTTTCTTTTAATTCTATCTTTGCTCTCCAACTCTCAACTTCTTCGTTCTTCTTCTCGACCTTCATTCTTTCCCGTACTGTCGGTAATCAGTTTGAATCACAGAGATCCGGTGCACTCCTCTCGTCTACCAGATCTAGATGTTTTCAATCTCCCTCACTTGGATCTTCTAGCAACTCTCCTCCAAACCAGAAATTCTTCGATAAATCGACAAATTGACCGGTCGGGAGTGTAACTGGAATCAGAACGGCCGCGTTGCTCAGCTACGAGGGAGATACAGAGGATGAATTACCTCCACGCGGCGATCTCTGAGTCGATGAGGTTGTACCCCGCGGTACCACTGGACGAGAAGCTCTGCTTAACCGACAATGTTGTCGTAGATAGAACAAGGTTGAGGAAAGGCGCGACCGTGACGTATCACAGTAACACGATGGGGAGAATGGAGGGGATTTGAGGGAAAG